>JABFQM010003628.1:0-11292 GCA_022816865.1 Zelostemma sp. ZL-2020
GATTCTGGTGTAGAAATAACGTTTACACAATCGACTCTCAACATGAATATTTATTGTAACGAAAAGAGTAACGTGCAACACGTCGTGGTGAAAAACGGTACGACCTGAAGTAGGTATAGCGCTGGTGTGACCACGTAAGCAAGATGGACGCTATCATACTGATGCCGCGAAATTTAAAGTTTGCTATTCTCAACATTTACATCATCGCGTGCGTCGTGGTAACTGAAGCAAAATTGGGGGGGAAGAAGTCGCTCACAATCCGCGCGGACTTTTCCGCCAATAATTAGAGTCACTGATTGATGCCGGGAATCAATGACACAAAAAGGAAGCGACTTTTATCATCGCTCGCAGCGCTTCCAACCATATTTTTCAAAGTCATTTTTCAAAGTCGAAAAAACAATGATATGAGTATCAAATTTTTCAAAGTGCATCAAATGTATTTTTGCACCCACAATCCTAAAACGCCTTGTAAAATTTTTTAAATCCAATATCATATTATACCATTTAACAATAATTATTATCAAAAAACTGTTTTATCGAGTTCAGGTGGAATCATGGTTCGGCTTCCCCTCTCTTGGAGAAGTTATCGCGTACAAATTATCAATCGTTTCCGTTAAAATCATTATAAAATAAATTGAGACATTAGTGTAAATTCCCCTCACAACTCACGCGTACAAATCGGTCATAAAATGCTCAGAAAATTTTAAAAATGCCTTTGATGTCCAACTTTTTATCAAAATAATACTATACGTTTGCTTTTTTAAAATAGTTCGATTTATTATCTGCGTAATTGGATATTTGGAAAGTGCGTTCATCAAAGATTATCACTAAAAAGTAAGTACAGAATTTGAAAATACCGTGCAGAGTACGGAGTTTGAAATACTCGTGCTACAATTCACATTCGCCAAAATCGACTTTTCCTCCCTAGTTACGAAATATAATATTAATCAGTACTTCTCGGTGTTCATTATAACTGAAAATTTTTACTTCTTACGTGAACATGCGATCAATCATGAAACCTAATCCGTAGATACAATTCGACGCTCGCATTTTTAGATAGGATCTCTATCGTAAGGATCTTATCGTCAATTTATTCCGCGAAATTTGAATTGTGAGGTTAATCTTTCTTCCATTTTTATCTCGCGATTGTTAACTTTATCTTTACTTCGGAATGTACTATTGTACAAACAAACGTACAATTCTAGCACTTAATTGATTATAGATACGGTGTTTCCATTTCACGATAAGTATAGATAGAAATTCGTTACGATTCATCGAATTTGTGCTCACGCCACAAAAACGTTCAAGTATCAGAGTTATTTTTAAATATTTCGGCCTGATAAATATTCTCCCCCACCAAAAATCACCTACATTGACCTTCCTTGACGAATCACATAATTCTATCATAATGAGCAATTAATCGTAAAGGCACTGGCTATTACAGCTGTTAAATAACATTTGTTAAATTATCTTCGTTACATTTATCATTATATGTTTCCCTAGAAACTACTAAACTTTTTTCCATTTGCTTTTTTATAAATACATTGCATTCGATACTTCTAAACATTTATAATCACGTCTTATCAGGTCAACTTCGGTCATAGCAAGTGTGGAATAAGCATGAAAGATGAGCGGCTCCAGACAAAAATGTCGCATCTTCAGTCTCCTGATGAAAAAAAATTTCCTCGTTCGAAGAAGATCCTGGATCAGCGCATTCGTATTTCTAATTATAATGCCAGCGAGTGTTCTTCTTTTTGCGCAGCATCTAAAAACGGAGCTTTCTAAATCCTCATCGACAGCTCAAAATAATAGTTATGTACTCGAATATGGTTCATGCGGAACCGAGATTTGCAATGACATTAATATTGTCTTTACCCCAAACGATCCATTCAATGAACAAATTATGGATTACACCAAGCACTGCCTTGGAATACAGAATTATTCCCGTAAGAGATTTTGGGTTTTTTCTATACGAAGTTGCATTCTTTCATTCACGATTTTAATCAATTGTACAGAAGTCCAAGGTTTCAACAGCGAGGATGAAGCGATACAAACTTCTTCGAACATGAGAAATTCTTTAAATCCGATGACCTTGACCGAGTATTTCATTGTGGCGTTCGACACTAATTCATTGAGTAAAAACTTCAAGTACGTTATCAGAACGATGAATCACGACTTATCAGAAGATCTGTTCTCTGAACATCAGAACTTTGGGAATGATGACTCGGTTGAGGATCCAAGGATCCGACTGCAATATTGTTTGGATTGGGCTTTCATCAACCAAACTGTTCAAAAGCAGTCAACTCCATCACGAGTACGTCTGAATTTTCAATTACAAGTTTTGGTGCGAATAAGAAAACCAAATTTTGATTTCCTGAGAAAATATGATTTTTATAACGTCAAGTTTACTTTTCTCGCGCAGTTTCTTCTGCTACAAACACCGCATTCCAAAGACGAGAACACGGAGATGCTTCTTCTCTGGGCATTATTTTTCGCGTTCTTATTTCCCCTCTTCTTCGAAGACAATCTCGTATCAAGCGAAAAGTCTGTCGGCATCGATGTAAGTTGTACTCAAATCTGCAATTTTTCAAATCACATACTTCGCAACCATCTCATCGAAATTCTCGCGCATGCATTTTTGTGTGCTTACAGGTGCTGATGGAAATCAACGGAATCTCCAAGTGCGAAAATTTGTCGAGTTGGTGGATCAGTGGCGTGTTGTTTCCCATCTTTTACGTAATGCCCATCGCGGCGATACTCGTAAAATGTCAATATATTTCGGACGTCGGTCCATTTATCCCCGAAAGCAACGTCTTTATAGTTTGGTTGGTCCTTCTTGTCCACGCAGTGCATCTTCTGTCCTTTGGAATGCACGTTGCTTCGTATTTTACACGACGTGAGTACATTTTTCGCTCTTTCGTTGTGTAATTCCACGCGTCTTTTGCAAAAAATCGATGAAATGACTTCCATTTTTCAGCCATACTCGGAAAGCTGGCAATGTTAGTGTTTTACATTGGCTCTACTGTGTTTTTTAATCATTATATCGAACTACGTTTGGCGTTGCCGTACATCGGAATAGTTTTTCCAAACTTATTACTAGAAAGAGCTTTTAAAACAATTTATCGTCACGAAAAGACACGTAAGTTCGGAAATCTTACCTAGTTTCGAATACTGTAAAAGCACATTAACAATGTTTTTCGTGATTTGTAGAAACGAGAATAGATTGGAACGACGTATTCGACTTTCAGAACCAAAAATTACCGATTACTGAAAGTGTAGGGATAACAATAATTCTGGCACTGTTGGGAATAATTGCACACTTCATCATGGCTGTTTACGTCCAGGAAATTAAGCCGGGAAGATACGGATTTGGGAAGCATCCTTTATATTTTTTGAATGCAAGTTCATGATTTATCTTAAACATTAAATGATTTCAGTTCTTTTTTATGTGAATCCGATGTCGTGGAAATATTCTAAACTTGGCGAACTCCATTTTTATCTGCAGTGTTTTAGAGCGAAAATGTCCTCTTTCACAACTATTGATGGTATCGATTATGTAAGTTTGGAAGGAAAGCCGTTCGAACCACCTCGGGACAATCAGTTTCCTGGGATTCAAATTCGGAATTTAAACAAATTCTACTCGGGTGGCATTTTCAGTAGGGCAGTGAGTACTTGGAAAATAATTTCCGAAGTAGTGTTTTCAAGTTCTTTCAACTACCCCCATAAATCTTCTAGCTCAAAGACATTTCCGTGGATTTTTATAAGAATGAAATAACGACTTTATTCGGGTATAACGGAGCCGGAAAAACCAGCATGATGTCGATTCTTTCAGGTAAACTCGACTTCTTAATTGTTTTATATTTCGATGTGAAACTGTGATGATAATAATTCAATCCAGGTAGGACGAGTGCATACGATGGGAAAGTGCTGATACATGGGAAGAATATCAAAGGAGCATTCAACGAAATCCGCAACCATGTAGGTGTTTGTCCTCAAGAAAATATATTCTTCCCAGATCTCAACGTCTACGAACATTTAGTCTTTTTCGGAATGGTAAGCACATTTTGCAACGCGCAGGCATGATGAACATTTGTCTTCATAAACTGTGTAATTGATTTTGCAGTTGAAACGCAATAATAAAAAGAAAATCTCCGATTACGCCGACACTTTGCTACAAAAATTGTATTTGTCCGAGAAACGAAACTCTCTGCCTGAAAAATTATCTGGTAGACAAAAGAGACAACTCAGTTTGTGCATGGCCTTGATCGGCGGCTCTAAAGTGAGTTCACTAGTGCAAAGAATCAGTGGCAATTGACATCTTGAGTGATAAATTTGGCCGTCTAATTGTAGGTACTGATTTTGGATGAACCAACTTCCGGTTTGGATCAACGGAGTAAACGTGATGTGTGGAATGTGTTATTGGTAAGTATATATGTGATAAAATGATTCTGCTCCGAATATCTTGACCACAGTATCATCACTTCATGTAGGAACTGAAAGGTGAGACAATGATTTTGATGAGTACTCACGACATGGAAGAAGCCAAAGTGCTTGGCGACAGAATCGCTATTTTGCACTCGGGATCCTTGAAATGCAATGGATCGCCAGCATTTTTGAAAAGCTTTTATGGTATGACTATCTAGAACTATCTCTTTTCATTCAATGCTTGACCAATTATTTTATTCAAGAACTGCAAGGTGACGTGAAAATCACATTCTCGACTTTACCGTATTGCAACACCAAAGTTCTGCTGCATGTCTTGACTGCAAAAGAGAAGTTTCTTGAAAACGGCGATTCCAGTCTCGAACTGAATTTACCAATTTCGCCTAATTTACCTGATGCGTTGGATTACATCGAAAAACATAAAGTCGAATTGGGCGTCTGGGAAATGAACGTATCACGTGTCCCGTTGGAGCAGATTTTCTTGAAGTGGGGAATAAAAATGCATTCCATCCCGTTGTTCTAAATGACTTCATCTCAATACAACGGTAATTTTCTTTTTCCGAAGAGTTGCCAGAGATGCCAAAGACAGCGAAGAAGACTCCTTCGTTCCATGGACCGATTCGTCCATGAAATTAACAGGGGGAAAATTAGCAGTTCAACGAATGAATGCATTGTTCGCCAAGAAATTGAGCTTCACAATTCGAAATCTACGTTTTCTCCTGGCCATGGTGTGTGTTAAATATCATTTGAATAAACTCGGATTTGTTGGTATCAAGGAATAACTCGATTTCCAGATGGTCGTTCCATTGATTGGCGTTCTTCTCACGTCCAAGGTCATATTTCCCAGTACTTCGAAAGAGTCGTCAATGTCTTCAGACCACCCACACTCGCAAATACTTTTCGTCTCCGGGAAAAATGAAACGAACAGGATCCGTGAGTGACCGTTTTCAGAGACGAAATTGGTTTCTACAAGTGTTAAACATCGATTCCTGAATTTTTCATTTGTTCTAGGATTGGATATCATCATAAAATCATACGATCCGAGCATCCTTGACGCAGGGACATCTTTTTCCATAGCAGCGATGTTTCGCGCAACGGCCGATGTTCCCAAATCCATAAATCTGCTTACCGATTCCCTTCTTCGCGCTCTTACCAATGATTCTTCTTCAATCGAACTTCCTAACTGGCAAAAACTTCAACCCAAGATGAATTCTACTGACCATCTATATCAGCTGATTCGTACTTGTTTAATTTTCTTTTCAATTGGATTCTTCGTGATGCATCCGCAGATGGAATGGACATCCGGTATAAAGCACCTGCAATTCATGTCAGGTGTCACGCCCATGACTTACTGGACAACAATGTTCCTGTTTGATTTTTCCATCGCTTGTATCATCGCGGTCCTTCTGAGTCCCTGCATGTTCTTCTTGGGTATAATCCCTGAATTCGCTGGAATACGTGAGTTTCACAACTATTCAGAGTAATAAAAAATTAACTCGAGTCAATTTTTGTACAGTGAGTTTCATCGCGTTGTTTTTGCTATTCGCTGCCAATGCGTTGCCCA
Source organism: Zelostemma sp. ZL-2020 (assembly GCA_022816865.1). Classification (NCBI taxonomy): domain Eukaryota; kingdom Metazoa; phylum Arthropoda; class Insecta; order Hymenoptera; family Platygastridae; genus Zelostemma; species Zelostemma sp. ZL-2020. The sequence continues at coordinate 6,008 of JABFQM010003628.1, forward strand.
TTCTTTACGTAATGAGCTCGACGAACAAAGCTATGGTATCGGTTATGACTTTTATGATTCTGGTTCCGTTATATTTATGTGAGTTATTGGATGCTTTTCATTTTATTCCGCCTCCGTTTCAACTTCCAAACGTTTCACAACGACCTTGATTTTTAGATGTCTTTGAAGGAATAGCCATACAACTTCATGAAAAAAATGTTATAGATAAGATACCCTTGTATGTATTGCAAGTTATTTTGAATGTCATGCCTCACGTAAGTTTCTACGATGGGTACACTTCAATCTTTTCCGTGGCCAATTATCATGCATCGTGTACTGGAGATCAAAATTTGAGCTGTCGTAAGATCAATGAAATTAGTAGAGAACACTTGAATGATTTTACGGGAATAATGGAGTAATCATTCAGTTTTAGAATTCAGCTGCTCGGATGGAGGAAGTGAAAAATTATTCTTTGAAAGTTCAAGCGAAGCACATCACACATTGCAAGAAAATATGATGTGGTTATGCATCACGTTCTTTTTCCATGTCGGTATTTTAATGATATCAGAGTACAAAGTGATATCAAAATTATTTACCAAAACGTGGAATAGGAAAATCGAAAGTGCCATTGATGATATCGATGAGCAAATCACCAATGAAAAGCGAGCGGTAGTTGCTGGTATTCACAAAATTCGCAATGAAAGTGAGTTTGAATGTTCGGTGTTAAAGACACGATAATACGATTGACATTCTATTTCTAGTTCTCGATTTCGGCGTTGAGCTGGACGATCTCGAGCACAACAAGAATGTGTTTCTCGCGTATGAACTCAGCAAAAAGTACAACAAAGTATCGGCTGTTAAAGAAGTCAATTTCCGGGCAAGAGAACGAGAATGTTTAGGTTTTCTTGGCGTCAACGGCGCAGGCAAAAGCACTATACTCTCAATGCTCGCTGGCGAAGAAAACCCCGATACCGGATCAATGTTCATGAACGGCAGAAATTACCAATCGAATCGACGAGCAGTAAGAATCAAATCTTGTCTCGTTCTCTTCCAACCGCGTGTATTAAATCCTGTGGACTTTCCTTTTCCGAACGCAGTGTCTCTCCCAAATGGGATATTATCCTCAAGACTCGAGAATCATGGAATCGCTGAATGCGAAGGACCATTTAAAACTGTTTGCGCGTTTGCGAGGTATCCCAGGAGACCGAATAGACAGAGAAGTGTACTACTGGATCGACAAAATGAGTAAATATTCCCCAAAATTTTGCTAATCCCGGAGGATTCATCGAAGAATGTTCCCCCGCAGACTTGAAGGCTTACGCTGCTCAGCCGTTAGAAATCTTGAGTGCCAGCAACAAGACACGTCTCAACATCGCGATCGCGATGATTGGTAATCCAGATTTGGTTTTGCTTGATGACCCAACGGCTCGCGTGGATCCGGTTACGAAGAAATTCCTATGGAATGTGATCACCTGTTCCCGAAAGAATGGACAGTCCGTGATTATCGCGTCGCACAGGTACGAGGCATGAAAAATAACGTAGATATATTTGTTATGGTGCCATTAAATTCAACAGCATGGAAGAATGCGAGGCTCTTTGCAACCGCATCGCTGTGATGGTCAAAGGGAAATTGGCTTGCATTGGAACAATCGAACAGTTGAAAGAGAGAATCGAAGCTGGATTCGAGATTGTCATTAAACTTCGCCGGAACCAAAATATGCATTCGGAAATGACGAATTTAATGACAGATATGAAGAGATTTTCTACTCAGCTAATGAACGAAAATTTTGTGAGTAATGTCTTTTCTAGTTCGGTTTCATCATGCCCGTGATAAACAGATTGGATCCAATTGGATCTGATTTGATCCGATCAGTTCAGATCTGGTCAGATCAGATCAGATCTGATGGGATCTTATCAGATCTTGTCAGATTTGGTATGGGATCAGATCAAATCTGGAAACTGGGCATTTTTGGATCTAATCAGATCCAATCTAGTTTTCATGGGTGTCTTATTGTACATATGGGTTTTAGGGTTATCTGACGTACATTGAGGATAGGCTATGGACATGGAGAACCATGTATGATACGATGAGTTTTATCAAGAAGCATCATCCATGCGTTGAGAGTTATTCGATAACTTCGGCCACGCTGAAGCAACTGTTTTCGAAGTATATGAATAATGCCGACATTTAGGTTTCGCTCGATTGCTGATAAATTTATAATTGTATGTGTACTAAATTAACGCGCTTCGCGATCCATATTGATTTGAAATCAGCAAATATAAATTGGCAATTAAAAAATGTGCCAGGATTCATTCAAAAAAATTCCATGACTCCTCGAAAAAAAAAAAAATCAATGTTCTTATAAAAGAGACTGAAAGCGAGTTAAGGAAAATCTTCAGAAGACTGTATCTTTCGTTTTACATACATTTATTTATAACTGTGATATACTCTCGCACTCATGATTTGCATTCCAACTTTCCATTCTTTATTCATACACTTTCTCATTTTACGTTATACTCAATCTCTCACATACGATAGTAAATTTCTCCAAACGCAGTTACCAAAGTTTCTCGATTCATTAGAAAATAAAAACAATTTCTCCGAAAGCTTCATCGCTACAAAAAATATGCGTCTAAGAAAAGCTAACAATTACAATTTGTTCCTACGAAAAATTGCAAATTGAAATTCACAACAGTGAAAAAAGAAGCATGAATCGAGATCGACGAGGTTTTCCAATTTTGGAATCGTTTCGACTATCAAAAGAATGTCTACGGGATAAAATCTTCCGGCTCCACTCATGTACTTACAACAAATCGTTACATTTAGTGATTCTTCTAAAGCTATCCAGCACAACTTAATTTACATTACGCATAGTCTTCTTCAAATCACCGAATTTCGAAGCCTAATCTCAACACCGATATTCCAATCATGACGAAAGATCACGAACAATTCGTTGACAATTTCGCAATAGAATTTCGAACGACTCCAAATAATGTAATATAAAATTTTCGTAATAAAATAGACTTTTCCAACACTTCCAATAATAAGTTCCTTTTCCGTAAATAAGATTCTAATTTTCCCAAGAAAGGCTTCTAGTTCTTTTCTAGATCAGCCTAGAACCTTCCCAAACGCCAATAATTTCCTCTCGTTTCGTTTCTTTCTCAAAACAATACAAAAGTAAAACGCAGCTTCTTTCACAAATGTTGTCCCAAATTTTTACATCCTTCTTCGACAACCCATCTCAATTTTTACAGAATCACTATGGTATTTATAAAAAACGATTTGCGCTGTTTTTCAACACTCGAAGCACCTACAACTTGCCGAATCGTAAAAAACATACACTGGGATCCGATCGCTATACATGAAATCTCTCGTGCCCGAATTCGTAACAGTATGAAAAATGTACGGAGTCGGTTAATTTAACGCAGTATAAAAAATGGTGTTGAAAAACTAGGAGAGTAATACACATACACCGCCGTACAAGAGCGCACATGCACTTTTTCCGTATCACTTTAGCAAGAAATTGACGATGCTTTATTGTGATTGACTAGTGATGAAAATTCATTTTCTGAGCACGAGAGTCTGTTATCAATATCATTTTGCACTTTTAACAATAATACACTCGTAAAATTAATGCGATTAAAAAATCTACGTCGATTACTTCAACCTGCCTAACATTTAGTAGTTTTCACTCATCGCTTTTTTTTCATAATTTTGTGCGAGCAGCCGTAAACAAAGCGCCGATATAAAATCTCGATTCCTTGATCTTTATTTTAGAAAAATTGCAAGTCTCCAAAATGGAAACGCGTTTCCGTAATTTATACTTGGACAATGAAAAACGGTATATAAAAAATTATTTTCTACAATAGTTTTCGTACGAAACGATGAACATTGGCGTTGCGAAAAATCAAGAAAACGAGTGTAAGTTATGACACAAACAGCACCCGTGACGTCAATTGTATGGGTGTGAATACAAATACGATGCTGAATTCATCGCTTTTGAAATCTCGCATTTCTGTCGCATTTTAATAACTGCATGTGGTTTTATAAACGGTTCGTGTTCGTCTTCGAACTACTATAAAAATCGTATTTTCACATTTCTGTTTATGATACATATTTCTCTAAACTGTATGACTTTGTAACAAGACAGTTATACATGATCTTATTACTGCAAACTTTTACACTGTTAAATTTGTAACAAACATTCAGTCAATCGAAACTGAAATTTTGCTGGTTCGAAAAGAAATAAATTAATGTTCCATGACTTTTTTTACGTAAAACTTCATCGAGGTACATTCTTACCATTTTTAATTATCGATTAATTCAGATAAGACACCAAAATACGTACAAGTATCCCATCTCACTTTACATTTGTTTTCATGACTACATTTCCCCGATTTTCATCGCGCCATTGAAAAATCATACATCTCGTCTTGCACAATAAATTCGTTAAACATGATCGGCTCGGTCAAAATATCCAGAGATACGCAGCAACTGATAACAACACGCGTCCGAAGAATCCGCAATTCTTTCCCTCGTTCTTCGACTCGCATGGATATGTACACGCATCCTTTGAAAATACCCGTGAAAAACGTCTCAACAGTTAATAAAATCAATAAAAATCGCATTGCGTGATCGCTCATTCGACAAAATCGATGTCAATTTTCCAATACACAGGATAAAACGCGAAGACAAGAAGTACAGAAAATATGTACAGTAAAAGATCGTTAAAGCGCACAAGTAACGTACAAACACGTCTAAATCACCCTGGTTTTCAAACGAATCAATCACACGTTTACACGATATAAATGCTGTGTGAAGAGCGATGTAATCGCAAATGAAGATACAAATCGTCGGTAGCGTTTCAATGCCATTTTAAGCTCGGTTGTTACGTCGCTCTCGTGTATATAAATAAAAAATCTGCCTCGGGACGCCCTTTCAGGCGACGCCGATAAATCAACGATCAAAGCACTGCCTCGAACTCCCGCCATCTCTACGGTCACTACTCGTCAAAGTATAAAAATGAACATGTGGTGGCGTGGTACAAGAAGCATTACCCCCCCCCCCCCCCCCCCCCCCCCCCCCCCCCCCCCAACCCCCCCCCCTTCCTTTTTTTTCTCCCCCTGCATCAACGCCCCGCCCGCCCCCTGGTCGACCCCCCCCCGCGTCTTTCTCCCCCCCCTGTGTTTTTTAGCGTCGCCCCTATGCCATCTCGTCAGCACATGGACAAGACAACAAGGACCAATCCCCCTCACGGCTAGACCCCCCCAACCGCAGCCACCGCCCCCCCCCCCTTACGCCCCCC
>JABFQM010003629.1:0-11291 GCA_022816865.1 Zelostemma sp. ZL-2020
ATTTACGTTATCAGAAGTTCAGCCCAAATGATTCCCTTGCTCGAAAAAGCTTCAGTGAGAGCGGCGTTGGGGTTGATTTGCCAGAACGGAACGACCAAAGTGAGACCGCCGCTTACAAGCATGTAACTTAAAGTAACAATGGACATCGAAGTGATGGTCGCGATGGGGATGCTACGTCCTGGGTCTCGAGCTTCTTCGCCGGTGGTTGCGATGGAATCAAAGCCCACGAAAGCGTAGAAACAGGTTGCAGCTTCTGAAAAAACATGCATATTTTATCATCCAGATAATTCCAAGTCGTAACTCCGGAAAATTCATCTTTCAACACTCCGTTGAGTCCGAAAGGAAGGAACCCGTGACTTGTCCAGTTTCCAACGTCCCCGTAATGGACGTACAACACGACTGCTGTCGCCATAACACCGAGATTCGTGATGGTCAACAGGGAATTGAAGTTCGTTGAAAATTGTACCCCTCCAGCCAGAAGAAAAGCGAAACAAATGCAGAGGGGACCAGCTAGGAAGTCGGGGTGATTGCTCAGCGGTTCTGGCAAGGTGTAGCCTTCCAGAACGTAGTTGGAAAAATTGCTGATGGTCCCGTGAAACGACGCGTCGATATAACTGGCTAATGCCCTGGCGATAGATGCGGCCTGCAATTTATTCATTTTTCTTTGTAACTTTGACGATCTACGAATCGAATTTGCTCGGAGAAAAAAGATGTATATTAAATCTACGCAATGAATAATTGTTTTTCAAACCCCTATCAAGTTTTCCAAGATGAGATTCCAGCCGATGACGAAGGCCCAGAACTCGCCGATGGAAACGTACGTGTAAATGTAAGCGCTGCCGGTTTTCGGTACTCTTGCCCCGAATTCGGCGTAGCACAACGCCGCTAATAAAGACGCTATGCCGGCGAATAGGAAGCTTAGGATGACTCCTGGACCCGCTATGCTGTGGGCCACTGTTCCGGTCATCACGTAGATTCCAGCGCCGATCATGTGCCCCACGCTTGATTGTTCACAATTGTTAATTTTCAGATCATCTTTCCAGCGATTACAATCTTCATGGGGATTGACTTTTAGCTTACCTAGTAATGTTATGTCCATGGTGGATAGGCAGCGCTTGAATTGAGTTTTCATCGCGTCGCTGGATATGCTCTTTCGTCGATTCATTTTAAGGACAATTCCAGACATGACGTGTCCTAGGATGATGCGACGTGCCGACGGCATATTGATGGTTTCTGTAGATAATTAGATTTTAGAAGGTCTGAGAAAAGTCTTGAAAACAGAAAAATACTTCTGGAGCTGTCAATGAACATTTCCATCAATACTAGGTATAAATACTTCGAAAATTAACCTCATTTCATCATTCGATACTAGTCTGAAGGTCACTACTATTCGGAATAGTATGGGAATATCAGTACTTAGTATTAAAGTATGAAAGGCCTGATACTTTTCGCCAATGATCAAGTAATTATAAGACGCAATAATATTGTTACCTTTGGTAAATTTGGGTTTGATGATGGATGATTTTGGAACGAAGAATACTGGATGTCCGGAAAATTCAGTGTTCAATTATCGCACTGAGAAAATAACAGAATCCTCTACAGGTCGCGAAACTCGCAAAGTTTAGCACGAATCGTCGTATCAATGGGCAAAGGCACTCCAGTGCTTACCACGCAAGCTCGTTTGTTCGATCGATCCAGCTCTCACAAAAAGTTCTATTTACGTCACGAAGATATATCTTGAATGTCTAATAATCGAAGTTCCTTTATTGAAATGAAGTGCTAGGAATTAGAACGCCGCAATAAAAGACGTTGCCAGGCATTCCTATTCGATTTCATTAAAGATAGGAAATTTCTACCTGGGGAAGATCGTTAAATCGCTTTTTTAATCACAAAATGCACGGGAGCACATTTCTCGATTTAATTGATAAACACAAGGACATGATTTGAATGCAAAATGAACTCTTTCATTTCATTTCAAGGGCATCGACTTTGTTTTCGAAGTAGTGTCCTTCCCGCTCAAATTTAAACTTTCGATAGTATCGATCGCGTCTTTTCGTCGATGTGATTTTATTCGTATATGTACGCATGTAAAATGTTGGGCATTGTCAGTGGGTTTTAAAGTTTCGTCAATATTTATGAACAATCACTTGTAAATAAAGGTTCGTACGAAAAAACATCGATCGCTCAGACACCAAAATTCATTCTTCATTTTTACGCTCATCTTTCACTGTCACTGTCTCAGGAATGTTTTTGTTAAATTGTAACCTCTCAAATCGTTCGAGATAAACATTGAAGTTTATTTAAACATTTACTTTTCACCTTTATCTCTCTCGCAAACATTCGCAAAAAAGCTATTCATCATTTCACGAATTTTTCCCAACGTTACGTTTCGGTTTCCTTTTTACTCCGAAAACATTTTTGAAATATCGGCAGATGCCCCGATTTTCGGATGATTTCGAAAACTAATTCTGCAATTTTTCGACAGCTGAAAAATGAGTTACCAAAAGGGCAGCGGCAACAAAGCGAAGGGGTTCGGATTCGCCGGATTTCAAATGTCGGGGACCAAGAGAAGCGGAGCGAACATTCCTCCGCCGCCGCCGAATTCTTCCCTCAGCAAACAGGGATATCACACGATGAATTCGATCACGGAAAATGCCCTGTCGGCTTGCTGGGGCATGCCAAAAAAGCGAAGCAAAACCGAGGAGGAGTAAGAGCAACATTTTTACAAGAACATTTGAACGTTTCATAGGCAAAGTGAATGCAATAAATCAAACTTGCAGAAACTGCAACAAGAACAATAAATTTCACACTATCTCTTATTTCGCAATAGATATTTCGAAGATGACGAAGAAGCCGCAACGTCGTCATTGGAGTATATACCAGCTCCAGGTTCGCCGACCTACGAATTGATGAAAAGAAACGAGAAGAAAAAACAAGAAAGCGACAGCGAGGAAGACCCCCTGGATGCTTTTATGGCAGGAATCGACGCGGAGATAAAGAAAACCAGTCGCAAGGTTCAGGATGTAGAAAGCAAAGAGGAAAAGCCCAAAGGTTTCCGAGCAGACATTGACGGCGAGGACGACGAAGAAAGTTATTACAGGTACATGGAAGAAAACCCGACGGCGGGTTTGCAGCTAGAAGAATCGGACCAGGAAATCGAGTACGACGAGGATGGGAACCCGTTGGCTCCACCGAAGAAAAAAGACATCGATCCGTTACCGGCCATCGATCACAGCGAAATAGAGTACGAATCGTTCGAGAAAAACTTTTACAACGTTCACGAGGAGATTACAGCGCTGAGCAAGAAGCAGGTCGACGATTTGATGCAAACTTTGGGCATCAAAGTCTCGGGTCCGTCGCCGCCGAAGCCGGTGACGAGCTTTGCTCATTTTGGGTTTGACGACGCGCTGATAAAGGCCGTGCGCAAGAACGAGTACACGCAACCCACGCCAATTCAGGCTCAAGCCGTGCCCGCTGCATTGAGCGGGCGAGACATTATCGGTATTGCCAAAACCGGAAGCGGAAAGACGGCGGCGTTCATTTGGCCGATGCTGGTTCATATAATGGACCAGAAGGAGCTCAAACCTGGGGACGGCCCGATTGGGCTCATTTTGGCTCCCACGAGAGAGTTGTCGCAGCAGGTGAAACTGAAATTAAGGCATTACGTTTCTTTTTTTGGCGCTGACCGATGGAAATTGTTCACAGATTTACCAAGAGGCTAAGAAATTCGGGAAAGTCTACAATATACAAGTATGTTGCTGTTACGGAGGAGGGAGCAAGTGGGAACAAAGCAAGGCACTGGAGGGCGGCGCAGAAATCGTGGTAGCGACGCCGGGCAGGATGATAGATCTCGTGAAAATGAAGGCGACGAATTTGACGCGGGTCTCTTTTTTGGTACTCGACGAAGCCGACAGAATGTTTGATATGGGTTTTGGTACGTTGGACTTTAACGTTTCTTTCCTTCGTAACAAATTTTTTACTTTTTACGTTTGTTTGCAGAACCTCAGGTACGGTCGATCTGCAATCACGTCAGGTCCGACAGACAGACGTTACTTTTTAGCGCGACGTTCAAGAAACGCATCGAGAAACTTGCGAGGGATGTTTTAACGGATCCGGTGAGGATCGTGCAAGGAGACGTCGGCGAGGCCAACACAGACGTGACGCAGCACGTGATTTTATTTAACAACAATCCCACTGGAAAGTGGTCTTGGCTCTTGCAAAATATCGTCGAATATCTCAGCGCGGGCAGTTTGTTAATATTCGTCACTAAAAAAGTACGATTAAAGAATTTAATGTAGTTTTAATTCCGCGATTATTTGTACAGTGAAAAATGTTTTCAGTTGAACGCCGAGGAACTGGCGAATAATTTGAAGCTGAAAGAATTCGAGGTCATGCTTTTGCATGGAGATATGGACCAGGTCGAGAGGAACAAAGTCATTACCGCGTTCAAGAAAAAGGAAGTCAGTATCCTCGTCGCAACGGACGTCGCTGGTGCGTATCCAGGCCCTGTAATTTTCCTTGTCTGGAATCTTTACCAATGTTCACAATTGCAGCTCGAGGTTTGGACATCCCGCATATCAAAACTGTCGTGAATTACGATGTGGCCCGGGACATAGACACGCACACGCACAGAGTAGGAAGAACCGGACGCGCCGGTGAAAAGGGCACGGCGTTTACGCTTGTGACAGAGAAGGACAAGGAATTCTCGGGACATCTCGTGCGGAATTTGGAGGGTGCGAATCAAGAAGTGCCAAAGAGCCTGATGGACCTCGCGATGCAGAGTTCCTGGTTCCGGAAGTCGAGGTTTAAGGGAGGAAAAGGAAAGAGCATGAACATCGGAGGGGCCGGCCTCGGATTCAGGGGACGACTCGAATCTTCGCGGGAACAAGTATTTGCGTTATGAACTTTTGTACTTTTCAAGTTAGAGATTTGGAAGTAACGAAATTTTTTTCTTTCATTGTAGAACGTTAGTTCGTCGTCTCAAGTGTCCAAAGATATCAGCGAAGTGGTGAAGAAGCTGGAAAGACAGGGACCAGGCAGCGATCGACTTTCCGCGATGAAAGCCGCTTTTAGAAGTCAATACACTTCTCAAGTACGCGAAAACAAAATTACTTTGCGTCGTTTGAAAGTTTGAAAGTAAATTGGACGTTGAATTTTAGTTCCGAGCGTCTTCGGATCACACGTGGGAGAAAACGATAACTCCGCTTTCGGTGATAATGCCACCCCCTCCCCCGATAGACGCTACAAAACCGGGGACGGAGTCCAACGACCCAACAACGGATTCAACAACGACAGACAAAACGGAGAGGAAAAGAGTGCGAAAGAGTCGATGGGAATGAAAGTAGAGCTTGAGGAATTTTTATTCAGCGTATAAAATGAAACTCACTATTCGTCAACTGCGTTTTATCTATGCTGATTTATATTATAATAAAGACATGATGTTAACCTAACGCTGGATTTTTTGAATGTCTAAAAAAACTGCAGGAATAGGAAGGGATATATTGTCGATTTATGTACATAAGTGTCTTTATTCATGCAGAGTCACGATATCGGCGCATTACATGTTTTCAATAGTAAATTAACGAATCGTTTTAGAATCTACTAGTAAGAAAATCGAGCTCGACGAAGAAAATTGTTTCGCCTTGTGATTTCGTTGTTTTTATCGTAATTTTTTTTACCTGGAAACGATTTGTGATCGTATTTATGAAAAGTGGGGAATAAATCTGTTGTCTGTGAAAACGTCGATTATTTTCTCCGCGAAACTCGGCGCTTTCTTTGCCCTCTAGAATTGACTAATGAAAATGTTAATGATTTTCTACTCAAGATTTTTTATGTCTTATTCCTAGTTCTATTTTACATACAAAATAAAGTAGGGAACGAGTTTTCCCCGTTTGTTGAGTCGAACTCGAGAGGCAGCATCCAGTAAACGGATAACCAGATTTTGCGCGCTGCGATGAAAAAAAAAGGGAAAAAAATCCATCCTTTCGACAAAGAAAAATGCTGATTATCCGTTCAGGGCTCCGCTACCAACCGAAAATAGTGTGCGAAAATTGATATGCCGAGAACCAAAGTTCGACGAAAAAGACAATGTGAAATGTTTCGAGCGATTCGCGACGCAATTGTAGAAATGAATCAATGTAAATAACACCTCTGTACGGGCCGCAATCTCATTGCGCGAATCATGGGCAGTAGGCTCGTTCCGGAAAGATCGCAATTAAAGCAATTCCGCAATAGTCAGCAATGACACTGCTCGATTAGTTTCTATTCTCGATTTTTTTGTTTTTATGCGAGTCGTAATTGGAGCAGTGAAGTCATTTTTGATTAAACTACAAACATCTAATAAAGGAACGATTTAAATGTTTCAACCTAGATTCGTTTTAATGAACAATTTTTCAATTGTACCCTTGACTGGGAAATTCAACTTTTGCGTTTTCGATTCTGGAAATGAAGAGGGAGCGGAAGAAACCCCATTAATCAGCGAGCTTATTACTGTTCATTATTCGTTTTGTCCTCGAAAATAGCAGCCCTGAAATCAGCTCGGGACACGTCACTCGCGAGATATTAATCGTCCGATTTGTTCGCAATTTTATCATCACAAGCCCCTCCGTGAAACACGTGTACTGCTACTCGCGCCGCGATTAGCTTATAAAAGTGATTCACTTTTGTCCGATATGGGCCGGTGGCCCTGATCATGGAATTGCGCTACGTCGCGATTGTTCGCTGAAATTTTATGATATTTTCCATGCACAATGCTGCACTTAGCGACGCGCTGAGATTATGTTTCGACGACTGCGATGATTTATTACTTAATAATTTTGAGACGGAATTTATAGCGCGCGCTGTCGCTGCGGGAGTAACAGTTTTTTTGATTTATCGCCGCGTTTTTTGTGTTGAAATTGATGTCATTAAAAATAATGGTTCGCAATCGAATTCGAATGATGACATGGAATGAGCGGGTTTTTTTTTTGCATTTTTAGCACGATTTCGACAAGACTTTTTGGAAAATTGGGTTGCCACGCCATCTGGAAAAGTCAGGAATTTTTTGTCCATCCAAAAAACGTTACAAAAAGTCAGAAAAAACAAAGAACGATTTTTCCTACTTTTTTTACAATCATCTCTGTTCCATAAAAAATCATTCGCATCTCGAGGTTTCGAAAAATTCACGAAGCCTAGTTTTTCGGAGTTTAAACTCCACGAATTTCGCAGGGAATAAGTGGCAACCCTGAAAAAATCTTTTCGCATCGTTCGTGCTATTTTTCCGCAATCGTTGCTTCAGTCTTTTCGTTTTCAAGAGTTCAAAATCTGCGGCATAGCAGGGCTGCTTTTCCTCCTCGTCTTTTCCGTTTTTTCTTGTGCGCTCGTCTCCGAGTTCGGTCTTCTGCCGGCTTCCGAATTCTTGCCGTTGAATTTTTCCATCGCCCTCGTGTAAGTCCCGGTGCAAACCTTTCCCCACATTTTTTTGTCCTCGAGGCTCACCGACGAGCGGTGCCTGAGGTCGCTGGATTTCTCCCAAGCGCTCGAAAATCTTTTACCCCCGAACCTCGTCTCTTCCTTCTCCAAAGACGCGCTCGAACCCCGGTTCGTCCTCACGTCTTCCCAAGAAGTCTCAGCTTCCGACTGCATGCTCGAGGGCGTTGGACAGCTACTCTCGCTGGAAAGCGAAGCGGACCTAACAAACGGGGGCGGAACATCCAAGGACATTTTCTCGACCTCCGGGATCGCGATCGGCTCGGATTTCCCGGCCGAAGCGGAAGTCGAGGAACCGTTATTGTTCGCATCACTGTCCAGGAGGCTCAAACTTGTATCATTCAGAATAATCTTCGCGATCGAGGTCCTCTTTCTCAAGTTCTCAAGGTTCTCCCTCGGGGTCGTTTCAAAGCTGTCAACTTTCAGAAGAATGTCCTTGAGGTTAACGCTGTTATCCGCGTCCTTCTCTCGAAAAGATTTCGCTCCGTCGACGCACTGCTTGTACTTTTCGTCGATTCTGGTATCGAGATCGTCGCCGGTCGCTTGGGGTTTCTCGATCGCCCCGACGTCGACGTCGTCGAAACTCGTCCAGGTATCTACTCTTTCCCCGCTGTTCTCGCCTGATTTTTCCTCATCTTCGTCGTCTTCGTCGTTGTCGTTGACGTCCAAGCGCTTCAGGACACCTTCGTCCTTTTCGCTGCGTTTTCTCAACTCCTCCCAGTTCTTGCGAGGCTTGTAACTCGTTTTACGACGCACGATCGTGCGCTCGGTGATGTCGATATCGGGAATGAAGAGTCGCAGGGCTTTGGGGCCAGTGGGAAAAGTCACTTCGGTCACTCTTTTCTCGCACATGATCGCTTCGAGGCTCGTCTTCGACGCCACCTCCTGGTGTTTGTTGAACGCGGAGACCAATTGGGCCACCGTGTACTTGGGCTCATCGGTCTCCGAATCCGAATGTTCCTCTTTGTCGTCCGAGTTCCCGGAGTTGTTCGATAAACTCGAGATGTCCGAATGCTGTCGCTGGCTCGGCTGCTTCGGCGTCGGCGAAGAGCTTCGGGGATTCGTCTCGTCGGAATCTTCGGTCAAAGTGTCGGAATCGATCGACTGCAAAGAGTCCAGGTTCTCCTCCGATTCTAAAATCGGGCTTTTTGGAACTTCTGGAAAAGAATTGCACAAGTTTCGATCAAACTAAAATCGAACTAAAAACCATCAATGACTTTCGAACAAAACAACGCACCGAGCATTTTTAGCTCCAAAGCATTCCCGGAATCCTCGACATTCTCATCGTCCTCGTTCTTCTTGACCATCAGTCGCGACCCATCGACCTCTTTCTCATCAACCTCGATGTTCTCGTTGACGTCCACGTTGCTTTTCGTCCCGACGCCTTCCTCGGCGTCGCTGTCCAGCGACTTCACCAGCGACAAACTCGAGCTCGCGATCTCTGTGCCGAGCTGCTTAAAAATCGGCAGCATATCCTCCGTCTGCGATCTCTGCGTGCTCCTTTTCTTCTTCTTCAAACACTCGAGACTCCTGTAAATGTCCAGGACCCCCTGCGACTTGGACAGGCACTTAAGACCGTAAAGCTTCTCCTTGGATCTTCCAAGAAAAGGGCTAAGCGCATCTTTCATCACGGTTTTTTCGTCATTGGATAAGCAAGCTTGGGATTGCACTCGGTTAAGGCTGCGCATCCTGGACAGCAAACCCCGACCGGTTCCTTGGTTCAGATTCGCTTGGGAGCGACTTTGGGCCTGGTTCAAAAGACCCTGAGTCTGTTCTTTGTTGAGCAAGCAACTCTGGCTCGTCGCCAGGCTCGTCTGCGAGGAATTGAGGCTCGTGCGCGAATCTGCGGGGCTCATGAAACCCTCGCTACTCGGTAAACTCGCCTGGCTCTCGGTCAAATCGTAGCTGAGGCACATGTCGCTCTGGCTGAGACTACAGTTCATACCCTCCGAGAGATTGGCGTTGCTGCTCGTCTGACTGAGAAGCGCGGCGCGCCTCAGGTTTTCCCGGCTCACCACTCGTTCCAAAAGGACCTCGCGGGACTTGGACAAGTACTTTCTGAGGTGAGGCGACGCCTGAGTCGGGGCGCCGCGGAGCCACTCATGCCGCAGGCACTGCTTCGCCGTCATTCGCGAGCTTCAAAGGTAAAATGCAAATGAATGAAAAATCCGCTGCTTTGGAAACAGCTTCCCCTACTTGGGCTCCGATTCGACTTTGAGGAAAATGAAATTCCGCGATCGGAGTAGGCCAGGGTTAATTCGTTATTAAGTCACTTCAATTCGTAACGGGCTTTTCTTTTTCGTCCGTGTGCCGAGAGAGACCGATTCAAGGAATTAAACCGAAAGGAAATTACGTTCTTCGACTTTTGGATTTTGTTTTGTTCCGGTTTCGGTCTTTGTAAATTGAAGAAGTTTCGAACTGGAATCCCGAAACAATCATGGTTGGAAAGTCTCAGTTGTAGATTCGAACCGGTTTTAATTTGGTATAGTTGTATGCATTTTGCATAGTTGTAGAATTTATTTTCTGGGTTTACCTTGGGTTAAGGATCAAGAGTTTCGCGACAAAGTCTTTTGCCTGGGCGGAAACGTCTTCAAAGAGTTCTTCGGGGAAGTCAACGTCACCGAGGGAAATGTTCTGGAAGGTTTCCTGGTCAGTCTCGCCGCCAAAAGGCGAAAAGCCCGTTAAGAGCACGTACGTCGTTACTCCGAGTGACCTGGATAAAGGAAAAGCCGAGCATTACAGGAAACATGGTCAATATTCGCGCGTGAATCAGAGATGAGATGTGATAAGGACGGCGATGAATCGACATTGACATGCGTAAATGGCGCCTTCGAAGGACGCCTCAATCAACTGCGATTCAGCGTCGATTCCGCTTCTCTACTCACCACATGTCAGCCGCTAATGTGATTGGTTCGTAGTGCAGAATCTCCGGGGCTGTAAAAACATTTCATAAAAAGAGTTTTCATCCTTTCGCAGAGATTTGCTCACCATCCGTGTGGGCTCGATTAAATGCTTTGTTTTCGATCCGAAATCGAAACTTGGGTTTCATGGGACGATAAAAATCTTACAACGTTATAAACCGCGTGATTTTAGAGCTTTGGATTTAAAAAAAGAGACTTTTTTGATTGTTACTACGCTTTGTGTATCGAAATGAAGACACCCAGTATAGGAAACTCGACGAGGCACGAGGCGTTTTTGCGTGGGCCTGAAGAAACATACGCACCGCGTGACGTCATTAAATTTTTTTCCCACAAACCGAATTTCATTTGACGCGAAAGATTCGCCGGAATGAGTCGCATACTGCCGGGTTTTTTGCGGAAAAATTACGGGACTTTGAATTAGCAAATGAAAGGTCATTTATCATGTTTTCTGAAAGAGAGTGTCAAATTTGGACATCCCGATTTACGAGCCAAGAGGTCAGCGCAATTTCGCTTTCGGCACGGTCCCGGCGAAGATCTCAAGGACCGAACGACTCGGATACTAATTCGGCATGACTTTAAGCTACGTTACGATTAACATCTTAACTACTCCGCCTTGGATGCCTTTTTTTACCAACGATGCAATAGAAACGTTGCGCGTCCTAACATATTTTCGATGTAAATCGATGGCGTCATCGTCCCGGGGAAACTTTTCCTTACCCACGTAATCCGGCGTCCCTAAAATCTCCCTTACGTCCGCGCCTTCCAAAATGACCCTTGAAATTTCGAAGTCGCAGAGTTTCACTTCGCATTCCGGAAAAGAACCCATCATCACGAGATTTTGGGGCTGAAAGACAAACAAAAACAAGTTTCATAGTCGGGACATCAAGTTCACCGAGTTCAATC
>JABFQM010003630.1:0-11283 GCA_022816865.1 Zelostemma sp. ZL-2020
AAGAAAAAAAGGAGAGAATGAATCTTGAAAATTTCGAAATTCGCGCTTCTTGATTTCACTTTTTTCGAGCGTTCGAAATGTAGTAACACGAAATGTTAATTTTGCCTGTTGCAGAGCCGAAGAAGGAAAAGACTGAACAGAATGCAAATGGCGCGATGTCTCCGAGCAGCGAAACGCCGACGAGCCAGGGCTCGTCGACGGCGATGGACCAGCAGAAGCCCAACAGGCCGAGCAGCCTCGACGACTTTAGAATAGGTGGCCAGCCCAGGAGGTTTATCATGTTCGGCGGTGAGCACGTCGACAATAGCATCCCCATGCGCACTATTTCAGAGCGTTCCAGGCCCTTCCTGGGAGAGGAAAACTCGCGCGACGCTACAGACCAGGCGTTGCCAGGTTAGGGCTTCTTTTTACGTTCCTCCAGCTCCGGAAACGAGGACGACCCATCGCAGAAGCTTCTCTATACGAATCCCCATAATTTTCATCTCTATCGCTGTTAAATTTCCTGCCTTTTTCTCCCTCTGCTTTTTTAATGTAACGATAAAGGACGATTGTTACTAATTAACAACTGGAAACTGGATTAATTGATCCGCGCTGATTAAAAAGTCTACGCCGACTCCAACCCCAGCATATTACGCCCGCTGTTATATCGCTTTTCCGACTTTTCTTTTCTCCTTTCGCGGCGATTAGTTTGGTTTTTTGTTTAAATCGAATTGTCCTTGATTTTTGGGGTGCTCGAATTGCAGTGCACGCGGTGGCCGACGATCAGCAGGTGATCGAGAGATGTTTCCCGATGGCCTCGCAGAATCTGATGCTGTCGGAGCTCCCGGAACCGCCGATACCACTCAGCGAGATTGGCCCGATCCCCCCGCCTCCGATGTTCAGTTCCCCGAGTCCCACACTGCTCTCGAAACTCACGAGGCAGGCGTCGGTCCCTCTGGCCGAAGGCGAAGAGGACGGTAACGTGTTTATTTATTTTACTCTTCGATTCGACCACGCTTTCCATCGAATAATGTTTAATGTTTACATCGAGCATCGTTGTTTATGACGAATATTGTACAAATAGCTACAATTTCACTATTTGAAATGTTATTTTTACAGTATTGACTCTCAATAAATCTCGCAATTATTGGAAAACGACTCTCTCGATAAAGCTGGACGTAAAATCTAATGATTTCTGGGGAAAATATCAACGCATCTCGTTTTTTTCCCAAGTATTGATTGAATTAGAAAGGTTTTTATGACCTTTATTTAATTAACTGAAGACGTATTTATTTCTCGTTTTTTTCACTACTCGAAAATGTTCCTTTGGAAAAAAGCTTTATGGAATCATATTTCAATCGTTTCAAAGCTTGTGTGGGACGTTGTTAAGGAATAGGAATACTTCGGTTCTCGGAAAACAACTTCCTTGCACTCAAGATCGGCCCTTTTGAAAGGGAAGACTGTATATTAGGAAATAAGAAAGAAATTAAATTCCGCGACTGCGTATTGATTTTCGTAGTTTCTTTATGGGTTTAGTTGTTTATTTCTTCTCAATAAATAAGCTATTTATAAAGTCGACTTAATCACCGTCATTAATATTTATAGAATGTTATAATGAGAAAACTTTGTAGTCAATATTATTGACATTTTGCGAGAGCCGCCAGTGAGATTAAATTATGATTAATTAACTTACAAAGTTTGTTTGTTCGTTAAAAATGAAAGATTTGGTGTACTTTTATTAGAAAGTCTTGAGAATAACGATCGAGTAAATTAAGAAAAACTTCATTAAACTCGAAAATCGAATTATTTAGAAGACGTTGAAGAGAGAATGTGAACTGATTCAATATTTTTTGTAAAATTCAGGCGAGGAAGAAGAAGCCGAGGTCGACGAAGATGACGACGCGATGTACGGCTTCAGGGCACAGTCGAACTGGACATCGAGCGTGGATCCGACGATAGACACGTCGCGCGTCGAGGAGATTCCTGCGAAAGAGCCAAAATTCCATGCGATGCCGCTGAAAAGTGCTCTGAAAAAGAAGGGCTCCGGGAGTGGTCCGGGCACGCCACAAAACACGCCGACTCAGGAAAACAGGCCTCTGACGCTTCGTCAGGAGCTGCACGCTTCGTTCAAGTACGTTCGTCGATCAACCCCGAATGAAATTCAAATTGGGTTTATTGGGTGACGGATTCGAGGCGGCTGGACGCGTGGAAAATGACATTATTCCAATTCGTCGAAGCGGCGAAACTAATCCTCCTCGAATCGGTTTGAAATTGACCCAGGCGGCATTTCTCAACGTTTCAACTTCCGGGGTGCAGAGTGGCGTTAAAATACTGGCAAGAGCTTTGTCTCTTGAGAAGTTTATCGAGATTTAACTAGGAAACCGGAGACTTGATGCACGAGTCAATTATCCGCTGCGAAACTCGACGATTTATGCGATTATCATTATCCCGGGGATATCGAATTTCCGGGGCATCGCTGACGTTGAAAAATGCCGCTTCGCCTGGAACATTATTCGAGCGTTTCGCGGTAAAACAAACTCGAGGCGCAATAAAGTTCCAGTGGATCAAAGTCATTTCGTACATCCGCCACGACGCATTGTATCAATCACTTGTAAAGTATCGTATTTTTCTTATGCTTAACCAGAAGGCCACCTCTAAGGCCCCGGATCAGAATATGGTAATTGGGCATTAAATGGTTTGAATAATAAAGCATGCGCGAGACCACGACGAGTCGAGCGACGACGGTTGATCGCAGGGAACCACAATGTTCGAACTTGCAAAATATAAGCACGATCCTTTGTAACTTTAAGCATGAGAAAATGTCAGGCCTTATACTTATCGCCCTCATGCATAAGGAGTTCGAGTATTACGTAATTAAAAATGCAACGTCAAATTTGAATGAAAACTTCTCAACCGAGAGTCACCAATCATCATAAATCACTCGAGTTTTGGACATTTATCAAGAATAACAATGCCGGGGAATCTAGTCCACGGTACTTGTATATCACGTTGAAAAGAGTCGTTGATCACCGTTTATTTTGTGTCCCGTCCTTTATCTTGTCGAGAAAAATGATGAAGCACAATCCCGCCGCGAGAAACTTCGAGTTCCTTTACTCTATCACACGTTTCTCGATCCCATGAATCATTAGCTAATGAAAATTCGGCGATTCCATGGAATGATTAAACTTTTTCGATTTTTTTTCGAGAGTTCCTCGTTGTTTGTTAGTTACCGTTTACTAGATAACCCAATGCGTTATCTTATCTGCGGAATAAATAAATCTGCGACAAGCGCAAACAAATCCTGCAAGCGTTACTTAATACTCGAATGAACTTATTGTATTTGCACGACATGCATACATGTATCCACGTCGAAACTCGATGCTTCATAATTTCTATAGTACAATGGAATCAAGCCGTTGTAATCGACTGACGCGGCTTGATTGCAGGGGAAAGAAACCTTTTGTACAAGCCACCATTTATTTTCGTTTCCAAATCGAGCTTCTTCCAACATCTGACATTTTGATCATGTCGCATCTCCGCGTTCACCTAGAATAGAGAACATTGGTTCACGAAGTATCAACCCGAATGCACATTTTCACCTCATTTTTAACAATATTGCCTTTGTCATTGCAGCAGTCGTCCGGTGAGATTTGGTCTCGCGTTACCCTGCACTTTGGAAAATAAGGAAAACGCGAGTCCATACGTCATCCGGGAAAACACCGAGAGCGACAACGGCGACGGGCAGGTCCTCTACAGGGAGGATTATGGCGAAGATAACAGTAAGTTTATTCGAAAAGCGGCGAATTTCGGAGATGAATCAGTGCCGAAAATCGCGCGATTACTCAAGATTCGAAAGCAGCCTTCGCAGAACTAATTATATTCACGCGCAGTCGTGTCCGCACATACAAATGCGGGACGGAGCTCTCGGCTTCGCAAACACCTTGAGGTTTATATTAATCCCCGAAGATTGCTGGCAGTCTTACAGTATTTTCCGATTCGTCGCTAAAATGCGGAGATACGCTCCCGGAGATACGTTTTCTTCGTGTTACTTTGATGAAATCGTTTCCCCGGGGACGGAATTGTTGTTTCTTCGAGAGGATTTTTTTCCATGAGCCCTTCCTACGTGACATGACACGCCAAGAGAAGAAGTATGTTAGAGAATTTTGACGCTGTTGCGACGTTGACATCGGCATTCTTCGCTCTAATCGCATTAAGTTTTTACGCAATTCGTCGATTGGAATTATTAGATGATTAAACTTTGGAACTGCGTGGGCTTTTATTTTCTTGGAGTATTTTTTGTTTTTAAATTGGAAATATTTGTAATTTTGGGTGGAGATTGTGAGTCGGAACATGTGATTAGTTTAGTAGTTTGTTTGATGTTGTGGAGAAGTTGAATTGTCATTAAAAAATGTGTCATTAGATCGACTGGCAGCCAAAATTGCGCGGAAGGAGTCGCTTTCTTTGAAGCTGGCTCTGAGGCCAGACCGGCAGGAGCTCATTAACAGAAACATCTTGCAGATACAGAGTGATAATGAAAGGCAGGAAACGAAAGAAGCCATTGGGGCGAAGCTGATAAGGTACACTAAATTATTCATTTTGGTAACCCGGAAAATCGGGAAAAAGGGAAATGGAATATTTGACTGTGACGGTGAATTTATATTTAGATGTCTGAAGTAAATACTACATTTTGAGACTTTTGTCGCGAAATTCATACATTTCGTTTGAGTTGTATCCTGTATTTTAAAAGAAAAAATTGAAAATCAAGCATTTTTTATATTGTATTTGATTGTTTTCGTTTTAAATAAATGCAATGTTTTTTGAAGTTTGAGCAACGTAATTGAAAGCTAAAATATGGATTTTGATGTTCATTTTTTCCATTTGTAATGTTACTTTTAAAAAATGTTGGAAAAAGCCGACTTGTTTGATTGAAAACTCCATTTTTTAATTTCAACATTACCATTGTTAGAAATTTACACACGACTTCGTTCAAAGCAATGGAATTCGTACTTTTATGTATTCACAATTTTAATGAAATCGTTCAAAGCTTATAATAATTACTCGAGCAAAAATCAAAATTTCAATTTCAAAAGTTTTTCGTAATTTTTTGAACAATTCAAAATGAAACTTAACGGGTAAAGTTTGATTTCTTATTAATGCCTGAATGAACTTCACATTTAAATAACAAATTTCAATTAAAAAGTGTAACTTTCTCTGCGTTCTTCTCGAACTATGCCTGTTATGCCATAATTTTTATAAAAGCAAAGAAAACCAGAACTTTACATAGAAAAAAACAAAGTTTTGGTTCAAGAAAGTGCTGTTATTTCGAGCACGCAGACGGATGAAAGATTGAGAATAACAAGCGTCTGAACTGAAAACAATAGATTAAAGAAAAGTTTACTTACGTCGAAGTGGATAATGAAACCGGCTTTTGCGATGAATAATTTACTCGCGGAGCTAAGTGGGAATTTCCTCAACTTGCTTAAGTCAATGCCAAGTCTTCCAATTTCCATTCGACCATATTTTGCTCGATGTAACGTCGCTAAGGATTAAAAACGTGAAATCGACTAATTCCTTTCCTACCATTTTTACCGAAAGTTTTTGCGTTCTATAATTCATCACAATTCGTTTTTTTTTTCAGGCGACTGAGTATGCGACCGACGCAAGAAGAATTGGAAGAAAGAAATATCTTGAAAAGTGAGTCGGGCGTAGTTTCTTCCATGGCATGCTTTTACAGAAATAAAAATACCGTTGTTAATATTGTTATTTCTTTTCCAAAGAGCAAAGCCCCGCCGAGGAAAAGAAGCAGAAGGAAGAAAAGAAGAGGTATCTCTTGCGAAAACTTAGTTTTCGACCGACCGTTGAAGAGTTAAAAGAGAAGAAGGCGAGTAGAGCTAACTTTGCTTTGTTTTTGTTCAGTCAGGAAATAATGACATTCTCATTTATCCTTTCATTTACAGATCATCAGGTTTAACGATTACATCGAAGTAACGCAGGCTCACGATTACGATAGAAGAGCTGATAAGCCGTGGACTCGTTTAACCCCAAAGGACAAAGCAGCCATCAGAAAAGAGTTGAACGAGTTTAAAAGTTCGGAAATGGCTGTTCACGAAGACAGTCGACACCTCACGAGGTACTTTTTTATTCCGTCGATCTCATTGCTTCGAATGAAATTTACATCGGGCTATATTCATTGTCAACGAATGACGTTGATAAATCGGAAGTGGTCATTTATTAAATCCTGATACGCGCAGCGATTGGGAATCAAAGATAATGATTATTGATTGTATTTGAAACGTTGATGAAATGATGATTGTATAATTGTGTTTCAGGTTCCATAGGCCATGACAATTGCAATGTGTAGAGGTGCTAGAGTGTGGTGCGTTTAAAGGTGCAGTGCGTTTTGCTCGGTCTCGTTATCGGGATCATCTGCATACCTTCAACGATATTGTAACGCGCATTGTGGAGCCACTGGCGATGCTGACATTTTAAAGTCACCCCGGCACTTTGTCGATGGTGCTTCTCTATCATCACCAGCGACATTACGATTGTGATAGGGTTGCCTGCCTCGAGGGAATCCTGGCAGGCCACTCGCCGACTTGTTTTAAGGCTAGTTCCCACTTGTGCTCGAAAAAAAAACAGCCATTCTTCTCTATTTCTTGTACAGAAATCACGATCGGTACGATAAAAGGGAAAACTTTTTTTTATTTCGCAGTCACCAAGAAAACACGCTTTCGACTTGAAAACTTGTGGATTTTGTCTCTTGAGAGAGATACAAATTGTACAGAGATATTTTTTGTACGGAATGCTGAATTCAATTCTGACGTTATAAAATTAATTGATATTAAAATGCCAAACTCGTAAGAAAAATACAAAACGAAAACCGTAAAAATAATTTGTAAGAAATGACGTATTTTTGAACGAAGCTCAACAATGATATCCGACGATCGTGTTTTCTTTGTAGTTTCTAACGTGAGCTCGCGTGCGAACATGCCTTTTTCGCGTAAACACCACGTTTCGAGTAACGTAGCTCACTGGTGTTACCTGGCGGTGAATCCCAGATTTGTTTTATAGGGAATAGTATTTATTAGAAATGTATTTTAATGTCCACTAGTGCTGAAAATTGTTGCGCTTTGTATTTATTATTTTTTCTTGGCCTCGATTACGTGTATATATTGTTTTCCCTAAATTGCTATTTGTACATTTTTTTAAATATCCCAGGCTCTTGTTAGTTTGAGCGAATAATTCAACGATTTTATAAACAAATGGAGAATACGAATAATTGTCTCTCGAAATCGAAATGATACCGGCAATTTACAACATTAAATGTTGTTTTTTAATGCAAATTTCAAGTCGTTGAATCAAAAATGTATATTTTATCAAACCACTTTGTAAAATATCGTTTCATGTGTAATTAGTTTTATGAAGTCGATGATGAATCTTCTTTTACGATTATTTGTAAGAATTGAAAATGCGCCGATGTTTGCTTGAATACGAGCCTGTACTCTGCGAGCATCGAATCTTTTGTACGAAATGAACAATGGATTCGTTGCGTCTGGTGAACAAATTTGACTGTATAGCGAATCAGAACCACGTTTTGCGCGTTTCACAAAGCTTGGCACGGAACAAGTTCAGTTCCGAATATTCCGATATAATTTTCCATGTTCATCTAAAAAACTTTCGAATCGGAGTATTCGGGATTGGGCTTAGCAGTCCCAAGCTTTGTACCGTGCAAAACGTATCTAGCGAATGTAAAAAAATGTAAAATGCCAATGTAAAATGTTGCCGTTTACTTGTTTTTAAGACGAAATGCAAAAACGTTTCGTGCAAAAAGTGTAAATCTGAACGACGTTCCGTTTGATTTTGTTGAATGTTTCATGGATGAAAACTAATCGTGTTTTTATACGTCATCTTCCCTTGCTTAATGACATTTCGAGGGAAAAAGCTTACCAGATCAATCACTGAATCGACGTAATCCAGGTAACACTGGAGAAGCTGTTTTGCAATACGTTTAGCTAATAATTATTCTAGGTTTAAGTGCGTATTGTGCGATGTACAGGGACTTGATGTACGTACTGTGACCTCCAGAGCCACGAAATAGCGAAGGATGAAATGATTCCTGAATCAATTGTACGTCAGTGGTCGGCGAAATGCCAGGTGTAAATTTTTTACGATTTTAGCGTTTTCAAATTGGAGAATCGTAGTTTCGTTTTTTTTTTTGTATTGATACTGCTTGGCATGTATTTCGACGAGAACGATCATTCTTTCGAATTTCGACACTGTTTCAGATCTGAAAATATTCTTCGCTGCAATTTATTCGTGCTCTGTTCGCATTGTATAGCATGAATTTTCATTTCCATAATAAAACTCCGATTCTATTCGCTGAACGACAAATTATGTATGAAAATCGAAACTCTTTATTGACCCCGAGAATTATCTATGGAGCGTAGAGATTTAGAACGTTGTTTTTTACTTTAAAAAAAATTGTTGTAATTGTTGTTGTAGCGGAAGTTTTAGATTGAAACATAACTTTTATTTTGTGTTTACCGCAACTATGATAAACTTTTAAAGAATCTGTGATGTAAGATAAAACTAATTTTCATGTTATCCATAATCATTTTCACTCGACGAAAAGATCATTCGCCATCATGCAACAAACATCTCGATTTTTGGACATTCAAAAGTTCTCCATCGCTGTACCAAACTTGGGCTTACATTGGCTTCTTGCAGCCCCTGGATTCATCGGCAACATTAGCATCCTGTCATCAGCACAATGTTTCATTAATTTCAATCGAATATGACATTCAACTCATCATTTTATGCAGAAAAAAATTGTAACTCAATTTTCTTTTTTCTTTTCTAAGAGGTAATTGAAACTATATAAACATTTCATTTCATTAGTCATTGTTCTGAATATTTTGAAGTTTTATGCGTTCAGAATTTTCACCGACGACTTATTTTTTAACTGGTAGAGACATTCGGGGAGTCATTAAACAACAGCCGTCACCCATTATCATCTTCATTCCGCACCAAAGTAGAACATAAAGGAAAGCTTTATACTTAAGAAGAGCGAAAAAAGCACAAGATTAAAGACAATCTTTCCAATAGAAGTAAACATATTTCACAACCATTGTCACGACTCGCAATAAAATTTATAGGGAATTTTGTAATGACATTTCTATGGGAAAATAATGGGCGTTGGCACTGGTGCTCGTCACAGTACACGAAAACAATTTTTGAACGAATGCATCTTCTCAACGAGCATTGACTCCGAGTTTATTGTAGCGATTTAGCTGAAAATCTAACGGTCGAGCGATATTCTGCAAGTAAATATCTTTAGAGATGGAGTATTATCTTTGATACCAGAAAAATGTATGAAAATTCACATTCTGTACACGTATAATATCGAAAGATGTGGATTCCGAAGAGGATATATTGGTTGGGAGAATTTTTGACTGCTCCCAATTCCAAAGATGTTGAACTCGATTTACTAGAGTTGTTTTTTCATAATGCTGTGATCCACAAGTTCGACAAAAAAAGCGAAACTTACTCGTAAAGTTAACCAAAAACCGAATTGATCTTTGAAACTTGTAATGTACTTTTTACTTTTCTCGAGTTCTTTTCTCGTCCCGCAAATAAAAGAGAATTGCAACGAGTCTTTTTTCAAGTACAAAAACACTTATAAATGGACGCTAAACTACTTCCATCACGATTTAAATTCAAGGTTTTTTTGTATTGAGATATTATTCAATGTGCCATGTAGTTTTTTATAAAGCGCAAATCACATTTGTAATTTTATTTGCCTTCAATTTCACATCTTGTTGATAAAGTAATCGTGAAAACGAAAATTCCAAACTAAATGTAGATAAATGAAAAATGTGCACAAATATTACGAACAAAAATTGGTTCTTACCAAAAGAGTCGGACGAACGTTTAAGAATCTAGACGATTTTAACGGGAAAAACATTGCAATCGAATAGTTTCTTTCCTAATAAAATTAAGGACCACTGTCGAGCGACGGACAAATATGCAGTATGCGAATCATAACGATATATAAATATATAAATAACAATTACATCTGTACATATATACATAACGTACATAAATGTTTACTTGGAGCATTGTTTATGCGATGATTATAAATATCCAATTTAGATACTGTGCCCTAATGTGAGGGACATACATATAAATAATATAAATACTATACATACACGATTGTAGTATCTGTCGGCGTAAAAGTCTATCGGCGAAATAAAGTTGGTATTTTGTGTACAAATAATTAATAATAAAAGACCAATTGGTCGAAAATTTGTGGCAAAGCGTTTGGAGAAAATAACGAACAAAGTTGTTGACCCGTTTAAAAGTTTCTTTTCACTTGTTGCATTTTACATTAACGAAATCAATTTTGACCATTTTGATTTTTCAATTAATTTTTCACGTGAACGACTAGAAATAGTTGTCATTTATCGACATGTTCCAAAGTTTCGTCCAAAAAGTTGTTGCTCTGAAATGAAAAAACGTTAACGTTTCATTAATTACATTTAGGTTGATGGTTTGTAAAGTAAATACTGGAAAGGCGATTTTTCTGAAAATCATTGGGATGAATTTGGGGCTATTAATCAACGGAAACGGAAATACCAATTTCCATAAACCAATTAGATGATTCAGCTTGCGGAACCATCGTCGATTGAATTCCGTGATGAAATGAAAAAAACAATTGTGTGAATATTTATTGTTATTCATCACCATTCACACCATTCTCTGAAAAATTGGGCGAATTTATTTCGTTTGTTTTTTCAAAGGAAAAATTTATTTGAAATGGAATTCGATGTGCATTTTCTAGCACTTTTTACAAGATAATTAATTTAAATTAATCGTAATCCGAGTGAGGTTTTGGTGATGATTACAATTTCTATTCAATATCTCGAAAGTTGCTTGCGAGAAATTTGGAGTACGGCGAAGTAAAGATTTTCAAACGAAATTGGATGTATGCTTTTAAGTGTAGCAATAGCAGTAGCAAAAGTAGCGATATTACCCAAAAATACCAATAAAAAAAGAAATATAACAATTTTAGCAAGTTGCCAAGGGTCACACACAACTATTGGTGTCTCAAAAGACGTAAATTGTGTGCATTGATGCAAATTCTTGGAATGAGAATGCATTCATTGCACTGGAGAGAAAAAAAGTGAATATACTCTCGGTACGTTTGAATAAGTTACTTCTCTTTCACGGAAGAAATGAAACAAATTAGTAGCAGTTTCGTTCTCCAAACGAATCAAACGTAGAACAAAGTCCCGACTGTAAACA
>JABFQM010003631.1:0-11282 GCA_022816865.1 Zelostemma sp. ZL-2020
AATTGTAACATCAGTCAATTCATCAATAAATAATTCGAAAGTAATGGCAAATGTCGATAAAAATACTATTTTACAAAGTTCCATTTTAAAATATTTCACGTAAAATGTGGACTGGCGATCATGGAATGATGAATACTCAATAATATATCCACAACGCTCCTAACATTTTCATACACTCCTGACAACTATGCGCCAAATCGTATCATTCAAATGAGCTTCGCTACCAAAAAAATTGCTCTACGATCAGGGTCATCTACGTGACGCGAGTTTTAAGTACAGATCGTGTTACATGTACAAGTATAAATTATTTCGCTTTAAAAAAAAGATACCATTAAAAAACGTGACATTCTTCGATGCTCTTCTCTCGACTACCAAAATCTAGATTTTTCAAGCTACACCGAGAACAACTTTTCGCAGGTTTTAAACTTTCCTTAGCATCGTTAGTTTCAGGACCTCGGGTGTTTCAATGTCCTCGAGTCGAATGTTTGAAGGGTTGAACGGGAATCTTATCGGGTACGAGAATTTAACATCCATCAATAACTGAAAAAAGACAAAAGATTTTAGCATTTTTCCATTTTTCCGTACTCGATTCATTCTCTAAATTCGTTCTTACTTGCTCGTTGTTTTCACCGCGTTCAGCCAGTTTCGCCTGAACTTTTTCGACAAAGGACACAGGCACTCGTGTCTCGAAATCATCCGCAGGAGTGTAAAGATTTAGGATTTTAACGATCTGATTCGCGGTGAGGCAATTACACATCTCGCAAACCGACTGCACGTCGTCGTCTCTTTTTCGAGCTTGGAGCAATTGGGCGGCTTGAACCAACGGCTGGAACGCTTCAACCGCGGTATTCAGACGCTCGTCCCTTGCCCATTGTTCCAAGTGACTCAAATTGTACCTAAAAGAAATATTTTTACATTTCCGTCCTCACTTAATTTCTAAAATTCCGCGAGAAAAATCACCTGATTTGCATCCCTTTGGTCCAGTGGCAAAGCTCGTTTCTCAGCAAGAGATTGTTGAGCGCGGTCGCGCACATGAAGTAACACAATTGTTTAAAAAGTTGAATGATGATCTCGGAATCGATTCCATGGTACTGCAGAGCCTTATGCACGGAATCAAGTTCGTCAAGCAGTTTCTTCAGTTTCTGCTGCGTTAAACCAGGCTCTTCCCCGACGGAGGACGATCTTATCCTGCCGCTTTTATTTGAATTCAATCCTGGAATGGCTTCGTGCTCGAGCAACGCCGGGACGGTCAGTGACTGCACGCGCTCTTTCAACTGCGTCACGATGTTGTTGAAAATCCAGAGCGACACATTGCTCAGCACACTCCGGTACTCGCTGAGATCAAAGTTTCGCAGGCACTGCTCGTTCTGCCGCGGCGTATTTTCCATCTGAAAAGGTTTGTCGCCCGAGTACTGTTTCATGCTGTGCAACAGCCGGAGCGTGTTGCTCAGCCAGAGCACGCCCAAATCGAAATCCTCGCATTTCTTCACAACCCGCTTCACGGCGTTCAAGTAGCTGGTGAGCAGAGACCTGACTTTATCATCGTCGTTGACGCAGTCCGTGTGCCGAATACACATGAACAAAATGTAAGCCGGCAGTCCGGGTAATAAAGTTATCGCGACTCGAGGCTTCAGTTCTGAAAAAAAGGTTGTAAATTATCATTCTTGCATGAGTATTGAGGAATTATGAAAATTACCTATGACGAGACAACGGATGACCTTGTTGATGTCCTCTTTTTTGAACTCGAACATCCCCTCGTAATCACGCTCTTTTTTACGAATCACTGGAATGTTGTCGCTGTCGGAAGACGAACGAATCAACTGCATACTCGCCTCGTTGACGATGTCGATGCTGTCCGGCACTAAAAGTTGAAAACATGGATTAGAGTTTGAATTTCATTCCAGCTTCTGGACGTCATTTGATCTTTTGATTTTCGAACTACATTTGCGCTTTTTACCTTACCAAAAAAAGTGGAGATGAGTGTTTTTTTGGTAAGGGTTGAAGAAATTTGTGAATGATTTTATAAGTGTTAGTGACATGTTTAATGCTTGTGAAAGATGAATGTTTCACCGCAGTTGTTGGAATCAGCACTCACCGGCACTCTTATATATATAAGAATGATCCTTGTGTTTCTTAATATCATCTCCCTCATCTTAGAGAGCAATGCAACGAGAGACTCGTAAATAACTGACAATTTCGATAATTAAAAAATACTAAGGACAAGAATATTCTCAACTCACAGCCAGCATCTTTCAGGCGTTTCGCGAGCAATTTTATTTCCTTCTTCAATCTTCTGCATTCTTCGGCAGCTTTATCGAACCTTTCTTGCAAATCCTAAAAAAGCAATAGAGCAAATTAGTCATTGAATCAATTACTCGTTCGAATGTCTTGAAAAACAGGACACAAATCTGTACCAAATTCTCGGATGTTACTCTGGTGATTTCGTGCTGCATGTATGCCTCGGTCTGCGTTTGCGGCGACTTGCTCAAATTAACTGACGATAATTTTCGCTGCCTGTCGACTTCTTCCTGGAGCCTATCGATTTCCGCGCGCCACTCGTCTCTCTTACTCGACCACTCGGATTCTTTAGCTTGAATTTCGTCTTCCAGTTGCCTTCAAGAAAAAAACATTCAAAATCATCAACCATGGAATCGCATTAAGTTGTTTACTTTCAAGTTTTTTTTAACAAAAAATGCGACACGAGGACTCACTCTCTCGAAGCCCGTCGCTTAGTCTTAAGTCTACTGTTTATAGAAAAGCATGCAAAAACGAAAAAATCGAATTAGACACAAAAATTGTGGGCGAAAGAAAAGTTGGATTGAAAAAAAAAGTTTACAAATATGTGAAAGCTGAATGCAATTTACCTGTTGATCTTTTTCTGCGCTTCGAAAGCAAGAACGAGTTCTCCATCTTCGTTGACGATGTCAACGTCTTTGCCATAACTTGAGCCCAAACTCTTCATTCGTTTCGTATTATCAGCTAAAACAGTGTGCAACTGAATACACTCTTCGCGTCTTCGTCCCAGCTCCTCTTGAAGCGCTTCAAATTGTTCTGCAATTCAGATAAAATTCAATATCATCTTCTCTTTACGGTTCAAACTTTTCGCAGCGTCAGAAACTTACCAATAATATTCTTTTGAACGACCGCTGGGTTTTTGTCGGAAACAGATTTTCGGAGCGATCCGAGATCATTTTTCAGCTGCGAATTCTCCATCTCCAATTCTTGAAGCTGAAATTGTATTTCATGTTATTCCTTTTGCTCACTCGGTAAACAGAAAACAACTCGATGGCAAAACGTTTCGTTTACCCTAAAAGAATCTTGTGTCCTTGTAGCTTCTTCAGGACTGTCGCGTTCCAGATCCTCGACCATTCGTATTAATCGACCGTTTTCCTTTTCCACGTCTTTCAGTTTCTGCTGCAGTTTCAGCACGAGACCGACGTCAACGGGCGCGTGACTCGGACCATTCGTTCTGCGCGGAGATTTCGTCGGTGGCACCTCAGGGTCTGGTGGACTATCGTTGCGATTCTGATGCCAGTCGATCGTATCCACGCGAGAATAAGGCGCGCTCGAAGAAGCAGTTGACTTTACCGATCCATACCCGTAATCCTGAAAAAAAGGACTCAACTTTAGACACTATAAACACCACATTACAATTCGGATTATAAATCATCGACGCTGGAACAGGCAAACTCACAATGTTTGCATCGTCGGAAGGCAAATCGGTAGAGGGAACATGGCCACTGCCACTAGACGCGTTGCTGAGTGACCTCGAGTGTCCGGGGTCATGAAGTACCAGTTTCTGTTCGAGCATCTCGTTGCGTTGTTCGAGCTCGTGGAAATCTTTCAGTAGCTTCTGGTAAGCACCGCGATCTTGGTCCTGATCCAGCAGCAGCAGATCCTTTTGCAAATCAAGCCTGTGCTTTTCCTCGGCACCGTGCTCGTCGCTTCTCAACTTTTCTTTAGTGATAGCCAGATCCTTGCGCAGATTTTCATTTTCTTTCGCCAGTTTGGCATTTTCTTCCTGCTTTTGCTGGACGCTGTGCTCTTTGTCCTAAAAAAAATAATTGAATTAATAAAACGGCAATTATATTTCCATTCCGAAGCATAATTCCAAGTTTTTTCATCGTGTTTTACCTGGAGAATGTCCATTTTCTCATCTCGTTCTTGGTTCGAAACTTGCTGCATTTGGAGAAGTTCGTTGTCTTTCTTCGCGAGTAAACCATTGAGTTTTTTATTCTCTGCTTCGACGGATTTGTACGTTTCAAGCTTGGTCTTCAGCTCCGCAACCTCATGATGTGTCGCCTTAAGAACGTGGTTTTCCTTCGCCTGCAGAATTTACAAATTTGCGAATCCTTTAGAGAACGGTAAATATGGTTTATCAAATAAACGCAGTCGTACGCGAATGCCTTATCTTCGATGTTCCGTCAAAGAAAAGTCAGTCGCGTCACTTTCAAGTATTCGAAGATAAGGCACCGCGAAGGATGTGCGTAACTTACTATTTCGTCAATTCGTTGCTGCATCGATATGATCTTCATCTCCAGGCCTTTGTTCAACGTTTTCACGTGTTCCACGGTCCTCGACTCAGCCTTCAATTGCCTGCAAACCAATTTTTCAATGCCAAATCCAAAACAAAATAGTTTTATTTTTAAAAACTCCGAACAGTGTTACCTAAAAACTTTCTTAGCCAATCGTCGCCTCACTAAAGATTGAAGGAAGACAATGCTCTTTCGTTTCTTGCGACAAGTTCTCCTCGCGAGATAGCCCCTTGCGAACCTTTGAATCACGGTAATGGCAGCGACATCCTTCATGGTCCGGAAACGTTCTCGCGCTATTTTGCCTCTTGCATGCGTCTGTAGTCCAAGGATTGTGCGTTTGATACGTGCAAAGCGCTTCCTCAAAAGGTGGCACTTGACAAAGGCCTGAATCTTGGTCGCAGCCCGTTTCTGGCGAATCTCTTGGGCTTGCTTCCTGGCCAGAAAACCACGGCCATGTCGCTGCAGCCCGCGAATCGCCTTGCGAATCTTCGTGTACCGATTGCGGCAGATGAAACCGCGTACAGTTTTCTGGATCCAAATGCACGCGTCGCGTTGACGCTCTCCTCGAAGTTTCTCCAAATACGCCACTTGGCCAGCGCGAAACAGAACCTTCGTTTTTCCAAACTTGAACTTGTCTTCGTCTTTCAAATACCTGGTGAATACGAATATTTGGATTATACAATTCTTGAATGTTGCTGAAGGTATAAAATGTTACCTATTTAAGATTCGACGACTCGTCTCGCGCAAATCGTCTCGTCGAATATCTTCGAACTTGCAAAGACATCGATAACGCTGGAAAAAGTCCGAGTATGTTCGCTGACTCGGAAAACCCGCGGCGGAAATCCGGATTGTCTCCAAGACGCCGCAAGCCCGAAGTTGTTGAACCGCTCTTTTAGGATTGTACTCGAAAGACTCTTTCGTATCGTTCGGTTTGATGCAGCGCACGTAGTGGGGCGTCGTGGCGTTTAAAGTTGACATCAGCATGTTCAGCGAGTCCCGAAATTGAGAACCAACCTGTTTTTCAAAAATGAAAACATTTTTCATCAAACTTGCTCTTCTTCTATTTTAAATGCATTCCTGTTTTACATGATTGATAACGAGCGGTGAGAAATGCCCGATGCGAATCACATCACTTACGGTCTTTTTGTTCTGCTTCGGCGCACTCGGTAACTGTTTCAGCGCAGAAACTTTAATGCGCACGTTCGGAACTGTCAGTTTCGGATTTTCCCCTGTGAAAAGTCGTTTCAGGATGTTGTTCTGAAATATAAAAAAATTATTCACTCGTGAAATCAACAACGCATGTTCCGGAATGTGCGATTCTTAAAAAACAAATTGTCTCCTCACTTCGCTATTTCTCAAAACGTCGATTTGTTCCTCGATCACGGTGTCCCTATTCTTCTCCAAAAACCCAGTCGTTTCGTATTGCACGAGATCGGCGAAATGGTGTATAAGAAAAGCCGAAGTGCCAAATCTGGGTTTCTCGAAGTGCTTCGATTTCCCACACTTCGCGTACAGTTTTTCCGCCCACGAACTATCCGATCCTTTCGGCATCTGTCAAAAGCAAACGTCCAAAATGAAATAAAGTCTAAGCTCGAACGACGAGCAAAATCGAAAACACCCACTCTGCATTCTTCATCGAGAAGATCCAGAATCCCCAATTTGATCTCAATGAGATCGATGCATGGCTGATTGTCGTGGAAGTCGATAAACGTCCACTCGATCTCCTCCTTCAAATATTCCTCTTGTTCCAGCTTGAAAACGTGCTGGTTGAACTGCTGCTGAAGCTTCTCGTTCGCGTAGTTGATGCAGAACTGCTCAAAGGAGTTGATCTCGAATGTCTCGAATCCATAGATGTCGAGCACTCCAATAAAGCACTGGGTCTTACTCGGCGACTGCAACGACACATTTATTCCACTGACGATCCAGTTGAACAGCTCGGAATAAATGTACTTGGCCAGCGCATCTCTAGCCCCCACAGCTTCTTCAACATTCATGGGCTTCAGGAACACTTCCTTCATCGACACTATCTTCCTATGGCACAGCCAGTTTTGCATCGCTTTTTTGTCCAATCTTAATAACTCCGCGAAGATTTGAAGATGCTTATCATTCGGCTATAAAAAGAAAAAGGTTTCTTAAAACTGCAGTTACAGGAAAGAGTCTTTCACGAGAAAACGCCGCTCACCGAAATGTAGCTTTCTTCAGAGTTTTCCTTGGAAGATGTAATATCTACGTTTCCTAGGTGTAAAATTGCCGCTAAAATTCTCAACATATCGTCTTGCTGCTGCGACGTGAATCCAAGCATCGTCAGCGTAGAGATCGTCTCGTCGAAACATTCAAGGTCATTGACCCCTTCGATCACAGGACTGTCGCCTTGATTGAGATAATGGAATTGGTCTTGAAAGCCTAAATGCAGGTGCCGGAGTCGTTGCGCCGCCGCGCACATTTGGTAAAATATGTGGTAATTTCTTTCCTCGTACGTCTGGAAAACGAATGCAAATGAGTGCGAGATTCAAGAAAATACTTGATTTCGAGAGATCAACGTACCTGAAAAACGACCCGCGATTTTTCTAAAAGGTAAGTCCTCATGCTGGCGCCGATGATGTGGTAGTTTTTGTTGAACTGAATCTGGACGAATTTTCCGAAACGAGAGGAATTGTCGTTTCGCGTCGTTTTCGCGTTTCCTATGGCTTCCATGATCGGCGAAGACGCGAGCACCTTTTTCTCCACTTGGGTCTCTTTCGACGATCCACCGACGGTCGCGAAGTAACGCATCGCGTACTTTGCCGAGACCGTTTTGCCGGCACCGGATTCCCCGGACACGATAATAGACTGGTCGTGACTCTCCCTGCAATTATTTCGGGGCGGTTTATATTCGTCGAATGTCAAAGTCAAAGTCCTCGCGAGCTCGCGACTCGGGACGACTTCTTATGCCCAGGAAAGAATAACTCGACTTCACGATAACATTGCATGGTTTTTGAGCCCAATTACGAAAAAATGAAGTGAATTGTTTACTATTTTTTAGTATGAAAAACATTTTTCATCCTGAATAAAATGTGAAGTCTGAAATGAAGCAAGTTTTCGCTCGAGAAAAACTGACCGTTCCAGTTTGGTGTAAGCCTCTTCGGCAACGGCGAAAATGTGCGGTTCCAAGTCGCCCATGGCCTGGCCTCGATAGGTCCATATCGTGTCATTCCCATAAATAGGCAATTCATTGTACGGATTAAAAGCTACGAGTACGATCCCGCAATAAGTGTAAATGCTGTGCCTCTGAAATCGTATTTGCAGATTATAAAGCACAGCCGGTTCGTGCAGAAACGAGAGAGACGTCAGATTATTTTCCCCGATAAGAATGTCGGGATTTCTCAACGGCGGTAAATCGGCGTCGGATTTTATGTCCAGACTCCTCGTGTCCTTCGAGTCCTCGGTGCGAATTTTGAGCGTTTTCTTCTCGACTTTGTAGTCCTCCAAGATGGCCGCGGTCTCCCAGATTTTTTCCGCGTGCGGGATCCATACTTTGGAACCCTTAAAAAGAAGAATTTCAATGCATTTGAAAGCGCGATGAAAATCTCGCCGGGGTCGCGATTAAGTCGGTAGGTCATGTTGAGTTTGTGTTAGCTCGACGCGAACAAGTTTTAGTGAGACATAACGGTACGCGGCGAAAACGTATGGCCTTTGCCTTCGCTTCAAGAAAAATCGTGTTGCATTCCAGCTCGAGCGGATCGTGAGCGGCGAGAATTGAAACATTTCTGACCGTTCGTTCGCAATTCGCGTTTGAATAAGCGATACGTAAAATCGGAATAATTTAAAGCTTTCAGTTGTCTCCTGGTAAACATCACACACGCCACGTTTCGAAACTAGATCGAATTTCTGCGAAACGACGCGAGACCATCAACACGCCGGAATATAAAAAAGCAAGAATGGAAAAAAAAACGTTACGTCAACTCGTATCGCAACAAAGGCAAAATCAGGAGGGCGTGACGTACGAAACGAACTGTTCCCTCCTATCGGAGCCTGCACTCCAGTCAATTCAGGACACTGGCTCGGACTGTGAAGAAGAGGAAAAAGTCGTCGGCGAAGTCTGCACGGTATTATTGGATTTAGAAACGTCAGGCTTTCACGGAGATAGTGAAATTTTACAAATTTCTGCGAAATGTAATAAACAGTGCTTCGATAGATACGTGAAACCTTCAAAACCAATTTCAGCAATGGTGACCGCAGTCAACGGCTTCGTAAATATTCACGGAGATCTAATGCTCCATGGAAAAAAAGTTGCGTCCGTTCCGCTAAAAGTAGCAATGGGAGAATTGCTGACTTGGTTAACATCGCTGGGGAAAAAGTGTTGTGTCGCGACCCACAACCTTGGCTTCGATGGTCCCAGGTTATTTAAAGCAATAACTAAATGCTCGTTATTGCAAGAATTTTCAGACGTTGTTGTGGGTTTTGCAGACACGTTGCAAATTCTTAGGAAGAGAACGCAGCGTAAGGGTAAGGGAGAATGTACAATTGCAAACTTGGCCAGAGACTTCGGTATTTCCGGCGTTGGTGCTCATAACGCTGTATACGATTGCATTATTTTGCAAAAAATACTCCGCAAATGTGAGATCACAAATGGAATAATTATTCAAAACATGGCGAGTTTTTCGGATAAAACTAATTATTGGAGTTCAGCACCAATTAATGTTGTCTCGGCGGAAGTACGGAAGAAATTGGCGAAGGCTGGAATTACGCTGCAAATTTTAGAACAAGAATATACAGTTTCCGGCAATGGCGGCGTAAAAAAACTGTTGTTATCAAAAAAAACCGACGGTTTGCTCAAAGGATTGCGACAATCTACGATTCAGAGTATTGTTACATTTTGTGAAAATATGTTTAAAACATAAGAATGTGCAATATCATACTGTTTGAAATAAATTTTATAATTATGTTGTAATTATTGATAATATATTATGTTTAAGAAGCTTGGGGATAATTTTATTCAGTTTGCATGAATTAATTTAACAAATAAAAATGTGCAAAGATACTTTTTGAAACGAATGTATGCCAAATTCGAGTATTAATAATTATGCCATGCAATAATAATTATATTTTTCTACTTGATTTTAGATATTAATTGTTAAATATAGTATGTAAATAATTATGAAATGGTAGCTTTTTATTTGAAACAAAAAAATCAGAGCTAAAAGAACGAGGAGAGGGGGGGGGGGTGGGGGGTGAATGGCAAAAATGGCATGGCAGGTCAGGGCCCGGTCAGAAAATCCAATTAGGGCCATTTTGTGCCAGAACGTTACAACCCTGACCGGGGCCTGAAAGGGCTTGCCCCAACTGGCCCCGATCAGACGTGAGCCAAATCTGATCAGGGCCACATCAACGCCCACTTTAGTTTTCCAGGCGGGACATGTTCAGAAGAAAATCCGAACTGAGCATTTCAAGTACAAGGACATGCAAAATTGTTTCGACATTCGAAGCGCCAAAATGATGCTGCAGGTTCAGTTGTATCAATTTTTATTTGCCAGGAAAAATATTTCAACATTGACTTTTGAAACTTAAACTAGAAACTTTTGAAGCACGAGACCGGTCCAAATTCCGTATTGCGCTCATGCGCGCCGACCTCTACTTTATAAAAATTTTCTTTTTTTCAACCTAGAACATTTAGATAATTTTATTTCCTAGAATTTGGGACAACCAGGATAAACTATATTGAAAACTGTATATTATACCACAATATCGATACAAACGGAATATATTTCCGAAGATGGAAATAATTTTGAAATGGTGAAGAAGCTTTTTTTATTTCCATCTATTAATTACGCTTCTTCGGGTTGGACCATAAACCATACGTAACCTTCCGACCATTCAACGGTTGTAGAGGTCTTGTATTAGACTTGTCATTTCCTTCCAATTCAACTGCTCTCAAGTTTTTTAGCTACATCGGAACAAATCATATCATTATTCAATCTTATCAAGCAGTTGAAATTTATGAAGATACCCAATTTGTTGAAGATATAATACTCAATCCGTACCGTTTTATAGCTTATTCCAAGAGGTATCGGATTTACAAACCACAGAACACCTTCTGAGCATGTAGGTACAATCATTGATCCCTCATATATATAATAATCCTCATTTTTTATCAACATTTCTAATTCCTCGAGTGAGGCGTTATCGTCTCCTAGTGCAGATTCGGACCCGGGTTTTTTAACGTTTTCTATATCGTAATTAATATAATCTATTGCACTGTATCCTCTAATTTGAGGCTATAAAAAGATTAGATAACCAAATTAAATAGAAATAATTCATGAATTCGTTTTATTCGTTTTTACGAATTCATAGAAAAATCAGAAATTCCATGACTACTATGTTATAAAATAGTTAAAAATCAACTGAAACGTCAATTGTTTCAATTATATAAATTATGTTTACAGAGTTCGAAAATCGTGGAAATCATTAAAATATTTCTCGGAAAAAATTCCATTTTAAAATAATCAAACTGCTCAAAATCGTCGGAAAAATCATGTACTTTTTTGAATTAACTTTACCCTGTATACGTGAGCCAATATCAAAATTCCGTCTTTATGGCCTCTAGCTTCTTCAGGGGATTTGAATTTATTGTTATAGTGCACGACATTCAATTCTGCCGCGTACCTGAAATAATATTTATTCCGGGAAATGATAAATAAAGCCTGATTATAACTGATCATGACTCATTAGGTCGAATCAAGTCTAATAAGGCCTAAATGACGCAGCATT
>JABFQM010003632.1:0-11281 GCA_022816865.1 Zelostemma sp. ZL-2020
ATTGCTTTTTGTCGGTGATTTACGTACCGTAATCGCTTCCTTATATGAATATGTTTTATATTTTACTGGAAATACCTGAATCACTGAGAAAATCCGATAATGCTATTATAGACATATGCGAAATTCACTACAAAATCACAAAATAATGCGATAATTTAACTGATTCATCGATGACTTACATATCTAGAATATGCACAAAGTGTACTTTAGATCTCTTAATTGGAAAAAAACAGTGCAATTGGCTTCTCGTTACATGGCCAAACCTCCCTTAAAAATCTGGCCAAACCTCCCCGAAAGTATTTTTTCCGTTCAATATCTCATAAAACATATTTTGCAAATATTTTATTGCCTAAATGAATATGTAATCATCAATCTACTTTGTAAGGAATAGCATGAAATATAATTAGTGTATTAATATTAAGTAGAACTATACGTATATCCTTACGAAGTTACTTGAAAAATTATATCATAGACAGCCGATTCATTTATAGTCCAATTTTTTTCGCTAGGTTCATGTTTTTGATTTCGCTTTTCGAGAATTACATTGGGGCATCAAAACACATGTAAAACAGTCAATAACTGATTTTTCAATTATTATTGAATATGAGTTTTGACGCTTGGCCAACCCTCCCCATTGGCCAACCCTCCCTAGTCTCCCCTACATTTAATTATAATTTCTTTGATGGGTAGACGGTAGAAGATAGTTTTAAGATTTCTTTTTGTAGTATATTAATTTTTGAAGTATAAGTTTCAAGGTTCTAGAAAAATTACTCCCACATTGATTCAAGATGAACCTTTGCTTTCCAATTAAAATCCCAATCAGGATCCAGTCAATTCGTAGAATCAAAACTCATTTAACATACCAACCATGCAACAAAATCTGTTTAGATATGAGCAGATTTGGCCACAATCGATTAAGAACTGAGCAGATCCTGCACTGAAACAATAGGAATGCTAAAGCAGCACAATAAATCATGTGGAAATCAGTTCATCGGCAGTAATTCAGAATTATAAGTAGATAACTTTGAATTATTACAGTTTACCAACTCATTCGATACAAGTTTTCGTCATTTTTTCAAATTATGTCAAGATACATCCGTTTATCAAGCATATTTCGCGATTACTACATTTTCTTCCTTAATCATTTCATGAGTCAATTTATAAATGTTACAGTAATATCGCTCTGCAGTTATTTCTACGAAAGTCAAATCAGACAATGAAGTTCCAGGTTGAACAAGCTAAGATCGAATTTTGCCAACTAAGAATAGAAACACAATAATATCTGTACCTGATACCTTTAGAAATGTCTTCATGGAGTAGCTACATATTTTAGTTAATCTCTAAGAATAACCGGGAAATTTCACGTTTAACTCATTAACCATCATACTGACACAAAGAATTTTATAGAGATTCGTTACTTCTCAAATTTCACTTCAAGTATTTATATCTTACCGATTTTGACGTGAAAGAGCTCCGAGCTTTACTAGAACTTTCTAAAGATATTACGATGCTCTCGAAGCTCGCGTGTCGTTCATTCGGAACTTCAAAACTGAATACTCATAAAATCATAACTTTCGCGTAGATATTTGCCGTCTTATCACTGTTAACGAGCTGAAATGCGAGTTAAGCGATAAACAGATATCGAAGTTGAGAATAATTTCCTCTTCCGAAAATGCGTAAATATTTTATTTTGAAAAATCAAAGACAGATGAGCAGTTTATCCGCGGTACTTTGTACCCATCCAATTTAATCTTCCCCAAATTCTAGTGGAAGATGAGCCTTCCATCGTTTCTCTGCGCGTGCCTGTCATCATCACTGCTCGTTTAAAGCGAAGACCCTAGTACTGACTCAACTCAATTAGCAACTTCTGATACACTTAACTCTACTGAACATTTTACTCGACTGCTTATTGTCGAAATTATTATTTTCTAAAGTTACAAACGCATCTGCAGCATCATGTCTCGAAATATTGTCGAGATTAATTTTGAGTTATTATCTTTAAATTTGGATTCTATTGAATTCTAATAGAGTAAATCCGGGACATATGAACCGTCGGATCATATGCCCCACTCCTCTTATTTTTTAGACAATGCACGCGATTGCAGCGCCCCTTTATTTATAACATTGATGTGGCGCGTAAACATCGAGTTATAGGCGAAAAGTCGTTTCTCGTACGTATTTACTAAATTACATGCGCTTATTGGTGAGTAGTAGCCTTCCGTAACCCGAAAAGTTTTGAGAGCCATTTTCTAAAGTTGATTTTACACCCGAAATTCCATTAATTTCTTCGAAGATTATATGTCATTACAAAGCGAGAACGTTCTAGAAGATATTCCGACGTTCTGCGTAATTTTTCAAGTCAACCTCGCAAAACTACTAAACTTCGCGCGGTACTTATACAAATGGGACTTATGCCCCACCCGTTGCCCGGGACTATGCCCCACAGCAATGGCTAGCTAAGTCACAGCACATAACTGTTAATTAATTTATCAATAGCAAATTCAATAACAATTAAGGTTACAAAACAATAAAATTGAAATTTTTTTAGAAATTATTGAAAATTAAACCAAAATTAAAAATTTTTGTTTGATAAAATTGAACCAGAAATATAAAATATGAATATATAATTGAATTTTGTAAAAATACATGCCGCCTGTTTACACTGAGAAAAATTTGCTCTGTAATGTCAACAAAGTCACACTTGTATGGGGCATTCCTGTTAGCCCCACAATGAATTCCGTTTTACGCTACAAAAATTTTCCTGTTACGGTAGCAATAATTAGTTCATGTAGCGCTAACCTGAAAAATAATGTTATCGTAAGCAGAATTTTTTTAGCAATGTAAAAAATAATTTTTTGTTAGTGGTAGCATTTAAAACAGTAAGACCTAAGAGAATAACAATTGTGTCGTGGTTTTTTGTGCTCAACACTGTTGAGTTGACAAAAAAATTCTGGTTGCCATAACAGGAATTTCAAATGTAAACACAACAGTAAAATTACTTTCGGGCCGAATTTTAACAATGTTTTTCCTGTTGACGTAACAGTAAATTTTTTTCAGTGTATGGAGAATCGTGCGTTGACTGTAGGAGAGAAATTAGAAAAAATATATATATATTCTTAATTGTTCCA
Organism: Zelostemma sp. ZL-2020; assembly: GCA_022816865.1. NCBI lineage: Eukaryota > Metazoa > Arthropoda > Insecta > Hymenoptera > Platygastridae > Zelostemma > Zelostemma sp. ZL-2020. Next base: position 3,129 of record JABFQM010003632.1, read on the forward strand.
ACTATTTTTTCATAATAAAAAGTTCAATGAGTTGGAGTGGATTTCCACTCGTTTGGAGTAAAATTTGCACTCTAAATCTAGATTGCGATTCGATACGCTCGCGCCGTATCATTCTTGGAAGGGAATTGCATTCCGAATGAGTGAAATTTCATTCCAGAAGATTTAGCGTGTGTCATTGGCTTAATAATTCCCTAACTCCACTATAGTGGTTAAAGTGGTGTCCTAAGCGTTGTGAAACACCGTTTGACAAACTATGTCACTCAACCCAATGGCCGCAAGTGTGCAATGCTATTTCCGTTTTCAAAAACGCATATAACTTTATTAGCCTGAATCATAAAAATATCGATGGAAACTTTTCTCTGCTATTTTTGCCATTTTTCCTCTCCCGTGACAAATTTGTAACAAAAGAATCAGTGAATAATTGTCTTTGCAGGTCAAACAGAAAACTTATAAGAAAATTTCATGAATAACTTATCACTGATCGCGTAATCTCATTCTTTCAACTGTTTCCATGACTTACATAATTTGCATGTTCATGCCTGGGTTTAAAAAATGGAATGACGCTACAATTGAAATGTTCGTTTCCATTACAAAAGAGATCCAGCGAAGAAATTACGCTATAAATTATCGAATCACAAAAGCGTGATAATATTGAAATAGATCTCAAATAAATGGAGTGCAGAAAATAGGATTCGATCGAGATAACCCAGAAAGAGATAAATGGCAAGCTTTTATTGTCGTGGAAGGATAGATTCACCATTACTGGCCAGCTCGTACTTTTATTTCGTTCATTAGCTAAAGAGTTTTTACTATGCAATCATGCGATTTAGGATTACTCAACAATCTTCACTGTTATCGCGTTATCCTATCCTGGTTGCTCGTTTTGATTCCTGATAATCGATAAACAATGAACCTTTGTAACCATGTTTCTAGTAAATCCGTTCAACTCGTCCCTACATTAATTGAACCGTAATCAGGTTGATTTCCCGGCTAATATATCGCTTCCCTAGAATCTTCAAGAAATCCCTTTCTCAAATTTTCTCCATTCACTTTCAATAATCGCTCAAACGAGCCTTATCCCAAGCACATTTTCTTTCCGCAGTTACTTTAATAAATGGAGATAGATACGTGCGAGTGAATTGATGCACTTGCATATGAATACGCGGACGCTAGTGAGCTGAGTGCAGGCCGGGAGTAAAAGAGATGGAAAATTCGTTGAAGCCACAGGTTCATAAACTATACGCGCCGTACAGTGGGGTCGTTGCCGGAACGAGATGGCTAGAGAAATGCTTCGTAGGTTTTATGAGAGTGGAGGTTAAGAGCGATATAACGCGATGAGATTGAGGGGTGGGAGCGAAAAGCAACGTAGGGGTAGTCGGGAGGTAGCCGAAGCTTCGGGGAGAGAAGGAGGGATCGGCGGGGAGAAAACTGCCTCTTAAAACTTGTGCCGGTAACGGTTTACTCGTCCATTTCTCTGCTCGTTTGCAGTCATAACCCTCCAACAAATTCTCAACACCCCTGTACCCCGCGCAAGAAAATAGGTGGGGGAGGAAGGAGCTATTTCCAAGCTTTTCTTCGGTCCATTCATCGCATGGACCGTTTAACGACTCGATTTCGATTTCATCGCTGAACAGTGAATTTCCTCCCTCTTTAGGACTTCATAAAACCAGCCCTCCCTTCTGCCCCTTTCTCTGCTGACCCCCTGCTCTTTTACGATACCACTTTTCGTCACCAATCAGTAGCTAAGAGAACTGCTGCGCGTGCGTGCGTCGTCTGTGAAATCGATGACTCGCCTGTAATAGGGATTGCCGCCAAAACACTTGCGCGTACACACTAAGCAAGGCGTATACACATGGCAACTCCCGCAGCAAAGGCACGCTCTTTCTCTCATTGTATACGTGCATTTGGGAGCGTGTGCAAGCCTGTGTTTGTGGGGAAAATGTACTGCAGAAGCCCCAGTTAAGTGGCGGTGGCGACGTAGCACCGAACGTTTAACGCGATGAAGTACGCGTACATGAGGCAGTTTAAGAGAAGAGCAACGGCGGTGGGGAGAAGTTACTGCCGGCACTCGATTCCATCAACGATTGCCGTCTTGGGATGTTTATGCGCATTTACTTTGTAAATAGATTATTTTCTGACGGGATGTTTTTTCGTCTCGAGATAAGAATAGAAATTAAGCGACGTATTTCTTTCATGACAATTAATGAGAATAATTATTGCTCATTTGTTTATTCGTTTATGTATTTATTTTACTTGCGTACGGAATCCTCTAATAATAGGAATGAATCATAACTGTTATCATATAGGTTTCAAATCAGTAACTTGTAGTTATTATACAGAGTTAATGTAAATGTAGATAAAGATGAAAATGTAGAACAAATCAACACTGTCCGAACTCTCCTTAAGCAAATTGATATGATTAAACGAGGAAATTTAACGTTTAAGACTCACAATCTTTCTTCAAACATTTATTTAAGTACGCTGGATCAACGAAAAATTTCAACTTCGTTGCATTTGAAAAAATGCACGCGTTGCAGATCTTCGTGAAATTTCAGATAACAATGAACAAGCTATGAAATCATAATTTTCTAATTAAACCGTGAAACGTAGTCAAAAGTCATTTTTATTCAAACTTTATTGTTATGTAAAAGTTGCTTCAAAACTTCCTTTTTTATTATGAAAACATCGACAAAAAATTTTTAATCTACTATATAAACGGTTTCGAAACATTTCAAGTGATAACAGAGTATTATCCGATAATTTTTCTTGCCGATAATTTTCTCTAATTAAACCCGACTCATAAAGAGGCAACGATGGAGACGAGAGGAAATATCGCGCACAAAGCATTTATAGCTGTGCATTTAAATGCATCTACTTATTTCCCGGATGTAGTAAAAAACATAAAGTTGATTGGTCGGAATGATCGTATTTCCTTTTATTTTGGAAGATAAACGAATTAATGTATTTAGTACGCGCAGCTCGGAAAAGTTTATACATATAATTTTCACATCCCCTTCGTAAACTGGCTGAATCATTGCGATATTTTTTGAAATCTCGTCAATGTACCATTGAACTTGTAATTTTATCCGTACCAACAAATGAACAATTTCCATTTTAAAAATTAATGATAAATGTCAGGGAAACAGAAAGTAATGCCAGAGTTATTGTAAATGTCGAGAATAATCGGATGAAAAAATACTATTTTAAAACCATTTTCATTCAACAGTGAGGTGATATTGATTAATTAATCCGGATGTTGTTTTTTGTTGAAATATTAATCGTTTTACCACTTAATAAATAATAGTGAAGTCAAAATTATGCTCGTTTACAAATCTACGCTGTATAGAAGGCGGATAGAACGCGGTGGTAATAGACGGTTTAGTCGTCGACGACATTTGCAACTATTACTACATACTGGCACTCATGCACAACTCCGCTAAGTACCAAGAGCGATGAACCTGCTGCATGAACAATACAAATTTAACCAGAGTAGAAACATACGGATTTCGCAGGCGCTGTAATGCCTCGATCGTTTAAATTGTAAGATTTGACAAATTATAATGAAGCAATGAGTAACTAATCGCGATCCATTATAAAAGTACAAACTCTGTGTTGAATAAACTCTCTCGTTTAAACTAAAAACCTTGTGCTGACATTATAATTTAAAAAAGTCGCCTGAGGCACGAGAAATGCAAGTAAAAAAGGAGACTGCAAACCAAAAGATTAAATAATGGGAAGAAAAAAGCTGGGAATAGCAGAGAATTTTCGTGAAAGCGTAACGACGTTATCACCGCAGTTATCGCATGTTCAAGTTTATCAGCCGTTAACAGATCGTTACGAGTTGACGCTGGAGTCGATTGACTTGCGTTAAATAGCCCATTAAATGGCGTACTGGAAAAGTCACGGCTGCGCAAGCAGTGCGCTCTCGCGCAATCTCATTACGATAATGGAACACGCGATTCGATTTACCTTTACCCCAATCCGGTATATATTCCCGGTCGACAATACGCCGGGATCGCTTTGTTTTTATTCGGGGCTGCGATCAAACGCGCGGAAACGTTTGCCCGCCGCTAAAACGATTCGGCTACGTGAAATTCCCGTGTTCACTATATAAGCACCGTAAATATCAAATAAAAACCTGGCCAGACCGAAAAAGTCGGAATTTTCCGGCTACCGCCGTTCGCGATTTCAATAATATTAGAATATTCTACGTGATTTCGAATTCATTTTTCAAGGATGTCGCGTAATTGAGGATTTTCTTATTCATCGTTTGCTCTTTAAGGAGTTTAATATTTGATTTGCCTTTCTGAGAATTTTGTGCGTTAAATCAATATTCGACTTGGTAAGCATGCAGTATAATGGCTTCTATGAAAATGCATGTTTGTACGTAATATGTTTTATAGAACAAGTTTATTACATTATGAAACTTTTTTGGTCGGGGTAGGAAGGTTTTCGTGATCAAAAAGAGCAAAAAATCCGACATTGCGCGAACGAAAGTTTTTATAAAAACGGGTTTTTTTACGAAAAGTTTTTCATAATATCAATGTATAACTCCGTATAATTTCATTTTAGATTGAGGGAACTTGGCGAAAGTTGAAAAATTTGGAAAAATCCACTTGACTCGAGCACACTGATAAAACAATATCGTATAATTTCCAAGTTACAGCGCCAGCTACGATATTAATCGTAAAGATCGATGAAAAATCATAGGAAAAATGATTCTAGTTTTGGCGAATTACATTTCTGTACCATTTTATAGTAATTGCAAAAAATGTGACTTGATAAACACATCTCAATTTTTGGTATCAAAAACATCACTTTTACAAATATTAATGTATTTTTTTACCATGCCACTTTTACTAATTAATATTAATCAGGTTACAAAATTCTTACCAAAACATGATTCTTTTTTAGATCAATTTCCAAACATAAGTACAAATAGTTTTCTTCAATCCACTGCAATTTCAATAAAGATCGCGCAATTGCAAACCCACCGAGAAAATCTGTATAAAATTCGATACCTAATTAAGATAAAAGTCCATTAAGCGCTAAAAGTGCGGGAAGAAATTAGTACTTGCTGCGGCATCGATAAAAGCGTGAATTATCTCGACAACAAAAAGTGTAAAAGAAACAAAGTAGATTTACAGATGTGTTGATCGAAACATCACAACTCGATATTTCTCCATCGTGGAAGCGCCCTTAAAAGAGCGCATTTCAGAGATCAAACATACAAGCGGGGACGTTCGGAAGCAGAGAGATGATTAATTTTCCGTTCCCAGTGGGGTTTCGGTATTATGGCATCCATTCGAAACATTCGAGCCAGAACTACGTATTGATCGGTTTCGCCGGCTCATCGAATACTAAGTGAGCCCTAGCGTCATCCCTGTTACATACACTGCGACACTCCGTGAGACGAGAGAGGCGATACACCACCCAATTAACACCCCTAAACACACCACCGCAGGCAACTAGGCAGCCGAGCGCGCCGCAGGTAAGCGGCGTGGACAGTGGGATGAGGCTTAGAATGCTGCTGCTCTGATCCGTAGGTATGCTATATGTATAGGTAACGGAAACGGCATGTCCAAGCTATACCTTGCCACCAACCCTCATTCAGCGCTTCTCTATCTTGTTACATTGAATTATACATTAAAGTGTTTTCCGCCCTTTTCACGCCACGATCAACTGCGGCTCTTGAAAGGATAATGAGCTTTGGTCTTACAATGTTCGAGAGTACATCTTTTCTGTAATTAACCCTTGAGCTGAAAATCATGTATGAGACCACGCGCAGCGGTCTTCCTTTCTTTGTATTTTTTTAAATACATATCATCCTATTCCGGAAACAATTCTAAACATTTTCGGTGCTTTAAAGATTTTATTTGCATGTGAAAAATTGCAAAATCTATCATAACATCAAATGCCCAAATCGGAGTAAAAAGCTACACATTTTTTTGCGCTCGAAAGCGAGAGAAGTTTTTGTTACCGAGAAGTTTGAATAATCGTAAATTTACAGCAAAAACAAAAAAAGACAATATTGTTAAATGCGGAGTAATAAAAAATGATTCCAGAGAAATTGAAAATATAAATGTAAATCAGACGTGGAATGGATCCGTATATAAAAGTCGTTCAACGGCTTCGCTCGATTATAAGAGAGACGAAATCGTCCGCGAAAAAGCGGCTTAAAGTTGAAAAAGGAGTTTATCGACTTTCTAATAGGGTTGTTTTATTTGCTTCATAAACGTGGCGCTTTTGTTGGAGCAGTTTGATCGGTTCTCTTTGTGGTGTGACTATGATATCGCGACTCGTTGCACTTCAGGGGTACGTGTTTTCACCGTAACTATTGAAATCGGGAGCAGAGAAAAAATTGGTTGTTTCGAAAAATGGATCCATTTGTTTGTGAAGCAACGTTTTTGTAACAATACGACGTTTATCGCGGTAGTTTATTGAGTGGAATATGACTTCATTTAGACGTATCCCAACGTGAAAATATGAGAAATGAGCTTTCGATTGACCTACGCTTCGTAGAGATTTATAGCTTTGTGAAACTACTTTTTCATAGGATCGTAATAAAATATGCTAATCCAAGCATTTACTCGGGCCAACAATGTATACAATGAAATACGGGTTATATTTTTGCTGGAAACTTTATTTTTGGACGGATTCCAAGCGGAAAGTGTTCTTTATAATGTAAAAGATTGTACCGCAAAATGAACGCTACAATTGAAACTCGTATTCCTTCATAACTATTACTCCAATTCATATACAGCACAAAAAGTAAAGCGAGCGACTGAAAATGAGTTACGTTAAAATAAATATGAAGTGTCACGAGCGTTGAAGGATTTATTGCAAAGTACAGCATTCAATTTCATTCGAAAATGAAACAATGTTGATGAATGGCGAAAAATCACTAACGCGTTTATCCGCTGTGAAGCAGTGGAACCTGCAATAAAGTGCGTGGCAATGAAGGATTTTGATGTTTAATTGGACAGAGGCCCAGTTTTACTCGATTTGTAGATGTCTCAGATCTGAAACTGATGTATGAAAGCAATGTCAGACTGTTGGCTCTTGCTCAACTTTAAGATATCTTACGTCTGCGAATCTACTCTACATTTGGACATTTGCAATTTGTCGCCGGGGCAGCATTGATTTCATGGAATATTATTTTTAAATTCATAATGAATATTCATTGCCCACGCTCCATTAACTCTTTAAGCAGCGAACGATTAAAACCGTCTACACGGAGAAGCAAGTTAACATTTGGAAATCAGTTCTAGAAAGTTACGAAATATCTAGAGAATGACATGATTAATAAGAAAGTTAGCGAATTTTCGTAATTCCAAATTACTGCTAATAACGCTCGAAAATGTTCCGCGTACTTGGGCCCAGAGAATTACCAAGAATGTTGGTAAATTGTAAGTAGAATGATCCGTAATAATCAGACTGAAGTTTTCGCTGCACGCGCAAACACTTACTTTTCTCGCAAGCGTCAAAGAAGTAGCGTTCATGTGAAACATTTCAACGCGTAATATCTTAGAACGTAAACTAAAGCACGAAATTCCACACTTCAGAATTACGATTGCACGTGTACATGCGTGTATTCGAGCAAATCTTAAAAAATGTGGTCCACCGTAACAACGAACGTTTGAAGAATTTATATTTTTCGCTGAGCTCATCGACTCCACCAACATCTAAAAATTTTTTTAAATGGAAGCACTATTTGTATATTAAATACCCGATGTCAATTACAATTTTTATCGAGTTGTAATGTTCGAATTCTGTGATGGACATTGACAACAAAGAGGGTTTCATTTCACAACTCGATAACATTTCAATCTCGCAGTTGACGAAACGATCGCGTTAAAAATGCCAAAATGATACTGCAGTTACATAGCTTTGTCGCGATCTCGCCCTTCTCATCTTCATCCGGCTCTGTCATTTTGATGCACGTGCATCGACGACGCGCCGGGGTATTTCATCGTTGGAAGGAATTAGCGATATTCGGCCTATGGTCCCCCGACCGTCCGTTTTCATAATTGAAATGTCGCTGGCTACGAGATTTCCCGCTTTTGATGTCATCGCAAACATCGCAACAGCTAGATGACCCAGAGCGAGTTGCCGCAGCTTCATGCAGATGAAAACGAATTAGTTATTGCTTT
>JABFQM010003633.1:0-11280 GCA_022816865.1 Zelostemma sp. ZL-2020
AATCGTTGCATATCGGCCAATACTAATGCGTTCATCTCTCCATTTCTACTCCAAAACGGTCCGATATTTCGGGGCATTTCGGTGCGTTTTGACGTTGGTTTCCCCCGAAATTTCGGGAATATTACCGAAATATCGGTTGCACGTTTCGGGGCGTTTTGACGTTAGCGAAACCAACGTCAAAACGCCCCGAACTCGTAACGAGGGTAGCTCCCCGAATCTGTGAATTTATGTTTTCAATGTTTTCAAATTTTGTTTGTTCAGTTTGTTCAACATCGAAAAGCTATACAAAATTATCATCGCGGTACGAATTTGTTCAATTTTCAAGGATCTTTTTAAGCTTCATTTTTTTACGGTACCTGCAAGAAATATGAACGCCTGAGCCACCCCTGAAAATCCACGGCGGGAACCGAACCAAATTCAGAATAACGCATTAAAATTGTATCATCAAAATTGTAGAAAATTAAAAATTCCAACAGAGATAAAACTTGATGGGACTATTTTATACACTCTCCTATAATGAACGTCTGAAAAATTTGCCAATTTCCTCCTCGTAGCGCTTGTTAGCTGGGATCGGTAATTAGCATACTTTTTAGGGGTTGATAAGGACAGTGTACAGATCAAACCAACCGAGTTTCATCTCTGCGAATTAAAATCTTCCCAGTGACTAAACTACCTTGCAAAACTGTCAGTTTTCCGTCTGCTGCATCTGTAAAATGAAACAATGCACGACTTCGAGAAGATTTATCTCAATTTTGATATATTTGAGATAATCGAACACAGTTTTGTAACAAATGTAGTGTCTTGACCTTGAGAAACGTTTCCTTGGTCATCCGCGACATGACCATCCTCAACGAGCTGCATCAGGAGATCCAGGAAATCCCGGGGTTTCGAGTCCGGTTTTTTTTGTCTCGATTTTAAAGTTTCTTTGAACACGCCAGTAAAAAACTCACGAACCGGCTTTTCATATATCGAAATTTGGAAAAGTTCTAACACTCGAGGTGCATAAAAGGATAAACCGCTTATTAAAGGCCTTGATTTGAAAATTCTTTTCCCCCAGTACCGAAATTCACTCTTCTCATCGTGTAAACAATTCGACTGGATGCCGAACGCGATAGCCATTATCACGTCGGTCGTGTACCTCGCCAAAACTTCATAAATCGCCACATCGCACCCTCGTTGTTCTCCCAAACACTTGCTCAGTTGATTGCCAGTATTTTCAACGGTGTCAAACATAAGTTTTATTTTGCTCGAAGTAAAGGCCGGCGTGAGTTTTAGTCTCAAATTTTTCCACTCCAAACCTTTCATTTCCAGTAAAGTGCTAGTTAAAGGGTCGATTTTCTCATTGCTGTAAAAGCTAGAATATCATCGCGTGTTATCATTTTCGAATTTAAGGTGGATCGATACTTTAATGCAAGGGCGAATTGAAAAAAATATTTATAATGCAACATAATGAATTACATTTAATATGTGAGTATAATTTATTCAACAATATCTTCTTCTTCATGAAAAAAATACGCGAGTGAAAAAATTGTACAAAAATGCTCGTGACGAACAATTGAAAATTTTAACAGTTTTTTAAAAGAAAAATGTTTATTTCTTAGTTAATTTGCATGTTCGGTTATTTATATTGTTCACAGGACTATTTGCAACAACTTGACCGTGGCGTTTTGGAAAATATTCATTTGCCGAAAAGATACATGCATTTGTTCAGTAAGAAGGTCAACAATTCTTTAAACAAATGCATGTATCTTTTTGGCAAATGAATATTTTTCAAAACGCCACGGTCAAGTTGTTGCAAATAGTCCCGTGAACAATATAAATAATCGAACATGCAAATTGGCTAAGAAATAAACATTTTTCTTTTAAAAAACTGTTAAAATTTTCAATTGTTCGTTACGAGCATTTTTGCACAATTTTTTCAGTGGCTTATTTTTTTTCGTGAAGAAGAAGATGTTGTTAAATAAATTATACTGGCATATTAAATGTAATTAATGACGTTGCGTTATAAATATTTTTTCTAATTCACCCTTGCATTAAAGTATCGATCCACCTTAAGAACTGGCTAAATTTATTTTCGCGATAACTTTGAATATTAAAATATTTAACCGAAATTAAACAGGCGTTTCTAAATGAATTTTTAGAAAATTGTTAGCGAATTTGACAAAATCTGAGAAAGAGTTAATTAAATCAACATATTCATTGTTTTCCAAGAAAATCTCTTCGAGAATTATCTTCCAAAGGGTATAATATTGATTTTAATTTATTAATGTAATCAACGGATACTCCGAAGTTTGTATCAGATATACGAAACTGACGGAAGTTTTTAGCATTTAATGATTAATTCGCTCGTATAATTATGGTTCGCGGAAACGTGTTATAATTAATTTTTTTCTTCCTGTTTCTCATAAAAAAAACTAGGAACCATAATTTTATAAACGACACTAGTCATTAGATGCGAAGTCTTTTCATCCATTTCGTAAATGATAACAATTTCGGAGTATTCACTGATTATACATTTGGATTACTCAATTTCTTCATTTAAAATTTGAGTCTGAACTTGAAAGTATCTGATTATAGTTTTCTAACCCAAAACTGTATCTATTTGGGCCGAAAATGTACCTGAATTGATGAATGGAAAAATCAAAAAAATTTTGATTACATTTTCTTTAATAACACGGGAAGTTGCACCTGTAATTTTTGTTCCCAATTAAAAAGCTCGAATAACAATTTTCCGCGTTATTGCATTTCTTCCTGTCGCATTATATTAACATTTTTTACTTTCATTAAGAGTTGGCTATCAAGGTATATAAAGGATGGATTTTTGTGAACATTACTTTTCAGTACCAGTTCGTAGATTCAACCAATTCCGAAAAAAAACTTCAAGATGAAAACTTTGCTTATCTTGTCTTGCATTTTGGCTGTGTGTTACGGTGATGTAAGTAAATAACATACACAATTTTCCATAAGTTTACCACAAATTATTGATAATTATTATCGATAGTAACTGAAAAAAAAACATAAAAGCATTATGTTTTTTCAGGGTTTGCTTCAGTACGTGCCAGAACACTATAAACCACTCGTGACAGACTGCACGGCGAAGTCTGGCAAAACTTATGGTAAAATATTGGAGTTCTATTACCATCAATTATTTAACTTAATCCGGTTTGAAAATCTCGGACCGTTTTTGATCCTATGAAACTTCTTCGTCACTGTGTTAAAAACATTTTCAAATAATTTGAGGAAACTTCTGTTTTAATGTCAGTTATATCGCTGTTATACTAAAAACGATATATCAATATTTATTGATGCTTGTTGCTTATTTAATCACATGCGATTTCCAGTTGCACGAAACTCGGGTTTTTAAAATTTTATTACATCATTACAATAATAATATTCATTCAACATGATCTCGTTTATTTTTTCTTTACTCAATCCATAACAATCTATAATCAATTAATTCAAGCATTACAATAAAATGTGTCCGTGTCTAGAGATTACACGGAAAGTAAATTATCGAATTCATAGGATTATAATTATCATTTAGAATACGTGGAAGTTTGCTTCGATTCAGCGCAAATGGATGAAGACTCTTGCGGTGCGATTGCCTTGTGCGTGTTTAAAGCCAAAGGATTGGTAAGGAAAAAGAATTATATTTTAAAAACATAAAAAATAATCGGTTCGTGAAATTCAATAATAAAATCGATGATTCATTTTTTTCTTATGATGGTAGGTGAATGACAATGATGAATATGACATAAAAGAATTTGGAGACTTTACTGTTGAATTATTGACCAATACGGGAGCGACGAATTTACCAAGAGACGCAATTGAAGCCGATTTACAAGAATGCGTGAATGAAGGTATTGCACTTTTTTTCATCGTACAAAAATGGGCTAAAATCTAGTTCAATAACAATATATATTTTATTTGACGCGAATTCCCTAAAGAAATATTCTTTCGTTTTTCAGCTGGCAACTTGGCGGGTGACGAGAAAGCTAGGAAAATGACAATATGTCTTCTGGAAAAATCTATACCCAGAATTGGTTAAGCGAGTTGAAAATATACACCCCTCCATAATATTTCAATATCTATGATGTGCAAAATTATATGAATAATATATATGTAATAAACATTGAATTCCTTCACGTTTCTTCCATATTTCTTTCTTCTGAAACTGAAATAAACCTTAAGACAAACTATCCAAAGCGGAAATTTCTGTAACCTGCTGACAATGACGGTCAAATGTTACTTTAAAACATTCAGAACGTGTCATAAGAATAATCGAAACTGTACAATCTTCAAAACTAAGCAAAGGGATTAATATAATGTAGTATCACTTTTGCTATTGTCACTATATCTTGACTTTTTTATCAACAACGCATACACATATTTTAGATAAAGCAATTTCGATTCGATGATCGATTGTTTACACGTACGTTCGAGTAGAACTATATTTTACGCTTTTACTAAAACTTTTTACCTACGATAAAAATCGGGCAATGATTTATTCATGGACACAAACATGCTACTGCGATGCATTTTGTGAAATCTAGAATAGTTCTGCTACGGAAACCAAGAAAACAAAACTAAAAATGTGTAGACGAATTTTAAACGCCATTCTTTTAAACTTGACAGTGTATTTTGTTCAAAGTCAATTTTACGATTCTCATGATTATGCGAAATTAATAATAGACGTTTCCGAATACCAGCAAAATTCGAGCGTATTTTTATTTTATCCTGACGCAGAAATTGATAACGTGAATTGTAAGTTAATATCTTCATTTACATTATAGACAATCGACGAGTTCTAGACATTCATAAATTTAAAATTTGAAATATAATATTCAAACACGTCTCATCTCCAGATTTTCAGCAGAAGAACGCGATGGTAACAATAACGCGTATGCTATCAAAAAAATCTATGTTTTCAACGTGCGTTTCTTTTTCCTTGCTGGAAAAAACTATCAACTATTACAAAGAAAAAATAAAACAGCCGCTTTTCGTTGTCTTCTTCACAAATAAAAGTTCCCTAAACTTTTTAAAAATCATATCACGAAAAGTGCCTATGGATTTCCCAGCCTGGCTCATGATTTTCGTAAAATCCCCCACAAAACCTTTGGAGAAATTTTGCTCCGAACCAAAAGGCAATATTTTTCACCTGGGTTTGTCCTCTCAAGTCATTATTATGTGCTACGATGAACCAAAACTCAGACTTTGGCGTTCGGTAGAACCCGACGAAACAACGATTCAAGATTTCGCTGTCTGGAATCCCGAACATAGACTTTCTATATTAACGCGGTACGACAGCAGACGGAAATACCGAAAATTGAATGGTGTGACATTTAACATCGTGATACCAAAGGTATGTAAACACGAAACATAAACGTGCCCATCGCTTGTTACCAAAAATACTAATTTTTTTAAGTTGCTTTCAGGAATCCTACGTAGTCCAGAAAATTAATGGAACCCTTCATGGATTCTTCTGGAAAATTACCGAGGAACTGATGAAAATGTTGGATTTCACAATCAAAAATATTTCCGTTGCTACCAATCACAACGCGTCTGTAGCAGACGTTGCCGCGGAAAAGGCAGACCTAGGAATAGGAGACTTCTGGGTACGAAGTCGGAATTTAAAAATAATTGACTACACGATTCCTTTGATGTCGTTGTCGAAATACTTTTACATCCGTCAGCCCTCCGATCAAGACATTAAGTGGTTAGCGCATTTCAAGGTACACCCGTGCAATCATCTCAATTGAAATTACTAAGAACGGGAATTTATTTCGTCCTTGTTTCAGAGCTTCGATCTCGAAGTCTGGATAGCCACATTGGTAGCGATTTTCGTACTCGCTGCGCTAGTCACTGCCATGAAAAAAAAATTAATAGGGAAAAACACGCGACTTTCGGACAGTATTATCGAAATTTGGGGAATATTTTGCAATCAAAGTTTTGCAGGTACGTGCGTTATTTAACAAACTAATTTCTTGGACTTTGTTAAATTTAATTTGTCGGTATAAAACAGCGGTTCCGGTGCCTTCTTCGGTAAGGCTCGTCTATTTCTCAGCGTTCATAACAGCGTTCATACTGAGCAGCGTTTATTCGGCTTTTCTTATCAGCTATCTCACCGCTTCCACAATTGATTTGCCATTTTCTGATATGGAAGGTTTGGCAAAGGACGGAACGTACCGAATCGTCCATACTCGTCACAGAAATTTTGAAGATTTCTTGGTAATCTTTTTCAAAAGCTTGAAAACAAAAATAAGATTTCAATATTCATGAACTATTTCGGCAGAATACGAGGAGAGGTATAACTCGAAAATTGAATAGGCTCGTTCAGAACAATTTGAGTCTACCGATTACTGAAATGGAAGGATTCGAACAGGCAAGAAAGAACATCGCTTTCGACTTGAAAAATTCATAGTAATATCGTTTCCTTTCTTATCAGGCCTGCCATGGAAAAGTCGCATTTCTTACGTATAATGAAGTTTTTAAGCTTTATCGAAAAAATATTTCATGCGCCCTGGCGGCTATTAAAACACCATTGAAAGATGATTTTGCCATGATATTGAGGAAGAACAGTCCTTACACGGCCTTAATGAATCATTAGTAATTATGTATATTTATCGAATGATTTTTTTTAACTCTACTTAACCGGACCGTTGTTTCACAGCATTGAGAAACTGATCAGAGCCGGTTCTTTGCAACGTCCACTAATATTGACTTTTTCAAATCCGCATTTGGTAAACCCACCCAAGAATTTTGACAGCATCAGGATTTGGGGAGTGATACCGATTCTGACGATCCTCGGCAGCGGCTTCGTTTTAGCGACCCTCATTCTGGGGGCGGAAAAATTGCAGTCTCGTTATCCAAAAAAAATTTGTTTAAAGGGCGGCTCAACATAAGAGACCGTTGCGTTCATTGTATTTTTTATGTCACTTAGATGTTCAATGTACCCAGAATGTGCGCTGTTTTGGATAACGAAATCACGCTTTATTAAAATACTATATGAAAGGTATTATAAGACATTAGGGTTTGCAGTAATTCACCATCGAAAAAATGAGCTCACTCATTTAATTAACAACAATTATTCGGAGCTGCATAAAAATTCTAATAAAATAGTTTGAAAAATACTAATAGCGTGTTGATTTGTTTCTGTCATTTAGAGTATTTTTGACAACTCGTCAGTAATCTTCGCCTCATTTTTGTGCATTCACGAAATGCAACAAATGAGCTTCGATTCCAAAACAAGTTTCGCTTCAGGTACGATTGAACAGAGTTGAATATTTCATTATCTATAACGTGAAAACTTACAACTATAATATTAATGTAATAAGCATTGCATTCCATATTTCTTAATTCTTAAACTAAAATACATTTTCAAACAAATTATCCCAAGTGGAGATTTTGATAACCTGCTATAATATGACAATCTAAACGAAAGAGTACTGAAATGACGCGTTACGTAAAATGTATTATCACACTTCTGCTTAATTATTTATTAACTTTGCCATCAAGGGTCTGCTTGCCCTTTCGTTTCGATTATCGATAGTTTACACGTACATTTGAGTAGAACTATATTGAACGCTTTCGATACAACTTTTTTACTACGATAAAAATCGGGACATGATTTATTCATGGACTAAACATGACACTGTAATACATTTGTCAGAACATAAAATGATCTACTATGAAAACTAAGAAAACGGAACATAAAATGTGTAGACAAATTTTGAACATCATTTTTTTTAACTTAGCAGTGTGTTTTGTTCGGAGTCAATTTTATAATTCTCATGATCATGCGAAATTGATAATGGACGTTTATGAATCCCAAAAATATTCGAGCGTATTTTTATTTCATCCCGAGGCAGAAATAGATCACGTAAATAGTAAGTTAATATTTGCAATACCTTCGAAATATTCGTGAAAAATATGCTTGAAGCAATGAACACTTCTCTTGATCAACAGATTTTTATTTTTCTCTGAGTTATTGAACTACTTTTTCAATCGATTTTGCAACAAAGAGGTTGTTACAGAAATGTAAAGTCGGAGGAGACGGCATTTTAATTATGCTTCTTTGGAACAGTTGTCATTAATTTGTAAATTCTGCCGCAATTTCTGTAGAGTTTTATTGATTGCTAATTTATCAAGTTTTCCAAACCAGCCCTTGACATTCACGAATCCAAACAACGTTGAATGCTTTTATCTATCACATTAAAAAACATATCTCAACTGTCAATTTTTTGGCTCTTCCAGATTTTCAGCAAGAGAACGCGATGATAACAATAATGGGTATGTTATCAAAAAAATCTGTGTTGTCGTCGTGCGTTCCTTTTTCCTCTCTAGAAAAGACTGCCAACTATCACAACAAGAAAATAAAGCAGCCGCTTTTCGTTGTCTTCTTCACCAATAAGAGATCCCTGAACTATTTTAAACTGGTATCTCGTAAATTGCCCATGAACTTTCCGGCCTGGCTCATGATTTTCATAGAAACTCCCAAAAAATCTTTAAAGAAATTTTGCTCTGAACCGGAAGGCAATATTTTTCACTTGGATTCGTCCTCTCAAGTCATAGTTATGTGCTACGATGAACCAAAACTCAGACTGTGGCATTCGGTAGAACCCAACGAAACAACGATTCAAGATTTCGCTATCTGGAATCCCAAACATGGAATTTCCATGTTGGGGAATACGCGGTACGATAGCAGACGAGAATTCCAAGATTTAAATGGAAAAAAATTAAGCGTTGTGATACCAAAGGTCTGTTAGTTTTTTTTGTTTTTTTAATCGAAAACATTAATTTTTCAATGTTGCTTACAGGATTCCTCACTTGTCAAAAAAGTTAATGAGACTCTCGAAGGGTTCTTCGGAGAAATTATGGAGGAGCTGATGAAAATGATGAACTTTGCTATCAATATTTCCGTTGCTGACGATTTCCTGAAGGCTTTCGAAGAAGTTCAGTTAGGCAAGGCAGATCTGTCCGCAGCGGATTTCTGGGTGAGGTCTGAGCGGTCAAGTATTATCGATTTCGCGATGCCCGTGATCGCATCGTCAAAATTCTTTTTCATCCGAAAGCCAGACGGACACGCAATCCAGTGGTTGGCGTATTTTAAGGTGTACTTGTAACATAAGTCACTTTCGAATTTCTGTGCCAAGAACTGAATATTTTACTGTTATTGTTTCAGACTTTCGAATTCGAAGTCTGGATAATCATATCATTAACCATTTGCGTGTTTGCTACGCTGATCACTATCATGAAAACCAAGTTAAAAGGCAACAAAGTACGAATTTTTGACACTTTCATCGAAATATGGGGAATATTTTGCGACCAAAGTGTCGCAGGTAAGTGTGTTATTAAACAAACTAAGTTTTTGGAATTTGTTAAATTAAATTTATCGGTATAAAACAGCGCTTCCGGTGGCTTCTTCGATAAGACTCGTCTATATCTTAGCGTTGGTAACAGCGTTCACATTGAGCAGCGTTTTTTCGGCTTGTTTTATCAGCTACCTCGCTGTGTCCTCGAACAATTTGCCCTTTACCGATATGGAAGGTTTGGCAATGGACGGATCGTACCAAATCGTCCATATTCGTAGCAGAAATTTTAAAAATTTCTTGGTAATCTTTTTCGAAAGCTTGAAAACATGAATGAGATTTTTCAATATTTATGAACTATTTCGACAGAATACGAGGAGTGAAATGACTGAAAAATTAAAGAAGCTCGTTAAGAACGATTTGGATCTCCCAGATACTGAAATGGAAGGATTCGAACAGGTTAGAAAGAACATAGTTTTCGACTTGGAACATTTATGATATCTCACTTTTTTCAGGCCTGCCGTGAAAAAGTCGCGTATGTCACGTATAAAGACACATTTCTGGCACTCCAAAAAGACATTTCATGCACGCTAGCAATTATAGAAACACCACTGAAAGATGATTCCGCCATGATATTAAAAAAGAATAGTCCTTACACGGCATCCATTAATAAATGGTAAATAATTATATTTATCCAATGATATTCGTCGGCTCTACTTTACCGGGACGTTGTTCCACAGCATTCTGAAACTTAGTACCACCGGTACTATGAAACATGCACAACAATTGGCTTTTCCAAATCAGAAGTTGGCGGAACCACGCAAAGAGATTGACGTTATCGATGTTTGGAAAGTGATACCGATTCTGACGATCCTCGGCAGCGGCTTCATTGTAGCGACCCTCATTCTAGGAGCGGAAAAATTACGGTCTTTGTAACGACGTTAATTCGGGACGTGACAGCCTTGTTATCGAAAAATTTTAAAAACAAAAGGCAAGTCGAGATAAAAGACCGTTGCGTTCATTGTATTTTTTATGCTACTTAGATGTTCAATATACCCAGAATGTGCGCTGTTTTGAATAACGCAATCACGCATTATTAAAAGACTATGAATGATATTATATAACATTAGAGTTTGCAGTATTTACTACTAAACAAATGAGCTAATTGAATTTAACAACACTTATTCGGAGCTACATAAAGAATTAGAGTACGAAGCAGGCACGTATTGATTCTTTTTTATCCTTCGAAATCGTAGAAAAGTGGGCGGAAGCATTTCTCTTTCGGAATGATAGTTTGGAAATATTGATATGTAATTTTCAAAATCGCACTGTGATGCATTGCATGGAACCTAAATAGTTATTCTTTAGAAACTAAGGGAACAAAATAGAAAATCTGTAGACAGATTTCAAACGTCATATTTGTTAACATAAAAGCGTGTTTTGTTGAAAGTAAAGTTTACGAATTACTCGAAATTATTAATAGACGTTTGTGAACGCTAAAAATATTCAAGCGTATTTTTATTTTATCCTGGCGCAGGAATAGATCACGAAAATAGTAACTTGATGTCTTCAATACCTTCAAAATAATCGTAAAAAATATGTTTGAAGCAATGGAGACTTTACTTGATCGACAAATTTTTATATTTCTCCGCGTGAAGAATTGAGTTTTTAAATTACTCATTTAATTGATTCCGCAAAAAAAATAAATTTCATAAAAATAATGAAAAGAGTACAGTCTTCAAAACTCAAATGATAGAATAAATATTATGTACCATCACTTTTGCTTATTTCTGTATCGACTTTTTTATTTAAGGTGGATCGATACTTTAATGCAAGGGTGAATTAGGAAAAATATTTATAACGCAACGTCATTAATTACATTTAATATGCCAGTATAATTTATTTAACAACATCTTCTTCTTCACGAAAAAAAATAAGCCACTGAAAAAATTGTGCAAAAATGCTCGTAACG
>JABFQM010003634.1:0-11280 GCA_022816865.1 Zelostemma sp. ZL-2020
TATGAAGGAGATTTGCAAGCAAGAATTGTTCAATTTCATACCAAAATGAATTGCCGTGAGAGAAACATTATTTTTTCAAAGAATAATTCTTTGCAGAAAACAAGTTGGGGCCTTATAGGGTCCTCTTCGGGCACCCCTTATTAGGGTATGCCCGATCGGGCCCCAGACATATTTCAGGCTCGCCCGGTCATTCTTCCCATAGGGTTGACTTTCAGTCGAAAACTTTTTTGAGGAAAATAGTAATTGGTACACATCTATATGGGGCGTTCCACGCCAAGTCGGCCACTTTTTTAGGTGACCCCTTTTGATTCGGTTGAAAATTTAATATGTTATGGAGCCGGACAAAAGACGTATTTATGATTTTTTTAAATTTTTCCGATCACTCTTACTTGAGTTATGAATTTTTATCAAAAATCGAGGTTTTTTTTAAGCTCATAAATTTTCCATAAATCCACCAAATGAGTCGTTTTTTCTCTTGAATTGTTTGTTTTTGAATGCTCTTCGGGTTGAGATTTTTTTAAATCTTAGTTGTAGCCTCCATTATGTTTTTTTAGTTTGAAGCAAAAACATTTTTTGATGAGATGCTTACCATTTCTGATTTTTTTGAAAAAATTCCTCCAGAAACTTTTATCAATTTGAAGATTTTCGAAGTTGGCATTAGCATGGGCAGAAAGTAGTTTCTAATTTTTTTTTCAATTGTGCACATTTATTTTTCTGATATTGTATGTTTGGACTCGATTCTACTCTAAAACATTTTCAAATATTACTTTTTTCGACTCCTTGAACTCTATAATATCTTTACATTGAAATCACACTCTTTTTTCATAATTTTTTACGTAAAATAATTTGATCATCAAAAAAATTAAAATACAATTAACTCGAAACAAATGCACGTCAACACGCGGATGCATGCAGTAATATAATTGAATTATTTAACTAAAAAAAAAAATGAAAAAAGAGTGTGATTTTAATGTCAAGATGTTAGAGAGTTCAAAACGAACTTGAAAACGAGCACACTGTTTGAAAAATTTTTTCAAATAAACAAGAAATATAACAGTTTATGGCTATTTCTATACGGTCATGTTCGTTTCATTTTGTATGTGTTCCTTATGAAAAACACTTCTGACCGTAAACTTTCATTTGAACCGTAAATCCCATTCACACAAATTTTCATTCAAAAATTAAGTTTTTAATGAGAAAAAATGTGTTCAGACGGCTTCGCGAACTTTCTAAGAATTGAAATTAACACATTTTGGAATTTAGTTGGAACTGAAAAATGTTTTCGGTCAAATTTAAAGGAAACCTCAAAGTAGGAGCCCAAGATATGAACAGCTTTTAATATCCTTGTTTACACAAGGACTCAAGGCTGATTGGCCAGCGATTCAGACTCTCACTTGAGGATCTCCGGATTGGTCCATGCTTTTTTGGTTTTTTTAAAATTATTATTTCGTAATACCTAATTTTTTTTATAAAATCTTTATATCGAAAAAGCACAATTTCCTGTTTTTGGATTCGTATCAAATTGGATCAGGGTCAGTTCGGAAGAAAAAAAAACACGAAGAAGATAAATTCTGCTGCATAATAATGAATAAAATTGGAATTATGGAATTTAAAATTTATTAAAATAGACAGCATTTGACAGTTTATCTGAATCAGTGGATAAAAAATGATAAAAAATGTTTTTCCATATAAAAAGTATAATTTCAATTGTCAGATTACATACATTTATTTTGAATACATCAGTTCAACGATAAACCATTAACAGGACTACAATAGCATATTCTCAACTTTATACAAGAGGTTATCAACTTTATACAAAGAGATTCTCGACTTTATACAAGGGGCTCTCGACTTTATACAAGGAGTTTATCTGCTCACTTGATGAAAAAAAAAGAAGAGAATGAATTTTGAAAATATACAGATTACAACTATTCATAATACAAGGAACTACTTTAAATTTTGTGAGGCTTATTTTTTACAAACTTAGATGATAGTTCTGTAGCCTGTTCATAAATGACATTGTCTGTCGTTACTTTGATTTTAAGCCTCAAGATTTTATTTACAAAATAGCACCAATCGATCAAAAATTAGTGCGCTAGCGCTTCAATGAGTAGTTTCCTAAATTTTCCGCAGTGGTATGTTCGCAGCTCGTTAAATGCGTTGTCATTTAAAAAAGTCATGATTTTTTGTTTATTTTTCACCTCGTGGCAAAAATTTACTAAACCCTTCTCAAGTAATGTTGCGCTTTCTTTTATGCTAGTCGCTACGGGGGATTGGAAAAGATTATTTCCGCATCCTTCGCACAACATTTTGCGCCCCCAAGCTCTTTTTTGTACGTGAAAAATACGTACTTGCAAGTTTGTTGTAGTCGGTTCTTTGATCGACGGTGCAGCGCAATCTTGGAACTGCTCAAAAGTGGATGCTGCCACAATGTCGGCTACCGACATGAGCTGCAGCAACGATATTGGGGAACCAACATCCACTTTCTTGCAGTTCGCAGAAATTGAATGCGGAGATGTAACTTCCGCGCACACAATTGATTTGAGGGTCGTGCGGTGGTTCGAAGGAGTCGGGTTTTTTGCGTGGGCATGCTGACGGATTTGCCCGTTGACATTTTCCAGGGCATCCTGATTCAATATTTTGAGGTCTAATGCCTCAAAACGCGCACTCCGCAACATGTTCCACAATACCAAAACTCCTTCGATAGTCCACACCCAATTCGTAAAACATCGCGGCCGATTTCCCGTTATTTTTGTGTGTGTCATCTGACTGACATGCTCCATTCGTTTGAACTTGGCACAAGCTTCAGGCCAAAACTTGTGGTGGCCGCTCTTTGCTGTAAGGATGTTGGACAAATTGTTATAATGACCGCCACCGTTGAATGAAACCCACACTTTGAAAATGAATCGGATGTACTCCGCTGTAACGTGCGCTCGTGGTGGAAGGCGCAATCCAGCTTTGTCAGCGGGGAGACTCGTAGGAATCGTCCCTAAAATATAGACATTATTGTGAATAACTTTGCGACATACCCTGTAAACAAGTAATTCTTTTAATAAGGAACCATCATTGCCGATTTTAAAAATCAAGTCCATCATGTTTGCCACATCATCGTGCAATGTTTGGACGGCATATTTTACCTTCATTTTCGGGCAGCGGTTAAAGTCGATGTGTAATTCCGTAAGCTTCGTTTGCCGTTTATGCAACGTTGAATGCGAATCGAAATAGAATGTTGTTTTAATGTCGTCGAAGCAGGCATACTCTTTCGATTTCTTTGCGACCGTTTTGTCGAGGTCAATGTCGTATTTCACAAAGCCATTCCTCTCACACTTTTCGATATGAACGTAGTCGTACAGAGGAACGACTCGTGCAATTACTCCATTAACATCGACAATAATCGTGTTTTCTGTAAATGCAATTTTGCTGTTAGAATAATGTTTACATAGCGTGGCATCGAAACAAAAAAGGACTGAACTGGGCGCTCGCGCAACCTATTACAGTTGCGGATCATTGTGTTTATTGCAGCAACGTTCGTACCACCCTGGTCACACACGGTGGCTATGGGGTGCAATCCAACCTCTATTGTATTTCACAGTTTTTTGCAATTATTTGGAGTTTTACGCAATTTTCATTTTTTTCTGCTTCTTACACTATTTGGCAGTTTTTTGCAGTTTTTTTGCAGCTTTTTCCAGTTTACTGCAGGTTTTTGCAATTTTTTGCAGTTTATTCTGTATTTTTTCGTAGTTTTCTGCAGCTTCTTTGCAGTTTCTCGCAGCTTCCCATTTATGTCAGGGTTGTACATTCTGTTTAGTAAATTTACGTTGTGAACTCACTATTGTAAATTTACATTGTAAACATTGTACTGCGAAGTTACATTGTAAAAATTACATTATTAATTTCTTTAATGATGAAAGAATTGTTTCCGACGAAACATTTAGAAGTAATGAAACCGGAAACTTAACATTGCAACTTAGACGCGTTCGAAAAAAAGCGACGAGGTTTTTGATACGATAAATGGGATCGTTGCGTCGCGCTCATTCGATTTTACAGAAATCGATTTTGTTTTTATTTATCATATTCTTATTTCGTATTTCGGACCCAGTCGGAAATAAAACTACGGACCCAGTCGAAAAAACTTAGCGCGCTCACCAGTCTATTGTTCTTCGTGCGACACGCCAAAGCTTCGAAAATCGTGACGATTTGAATGACGACGAGTCGTCGAGTGGATGAAAAAACAGGGTTAAAGGATAAGATTGCGAAAAAAAGCGAGAATACGTGAAAATTGCGAATCAGAGATAATGAGAATCGAGAGGCAGTTGAGGGATGAACAAAAACGCGGGCAATGGTGGAAATGCGAAGAAAACCGAGCCGAAACGATAGAAATATGGCAAAAAAACTCGCGAATATGAATATGACCAAACCTAACCTAACCTAGTCTGAAACAGCCTAGATCCACGAAACGATGGAAAACGTTTCGAAACGCTCGAAAATCGTGACGATTTGAATGACGACGAGTCGTCTAGTGGATGAAAAAACAGGGTTGAAGGATGAGATTGCGAAAAAGAAGCGAGAATACGTGAAAATTGCGAATCAGAGATAATGAGAATCGAGAGGCAGTTGAGGGATAAAAAAAACGCGGGCAATGGTGGAAATGCGAAGAAAACCGAGCCAAAACGATAGAAATATGGCAAAAAACTCGCGAATATTGTCGAAAACTGGGCAAAAATGACAAAAATATACGTATGAAAACCTGGTGGAAACGACGGACAATTGAAACGATATTCGCGATGCGAGCGATCGAAAGTCGCGCGAAAATAAGGAAAAGGGGTAGAAAGTTTGAATTTTCGCGAAAAAAAAATTTTAAATCGCGCTAACCGGAAAACCTCTCCTCGGATTTTCGATTACGATAGCTTTTTGCGATCGTTTCGATCGGGGCTACGATTTAAAATTTTCCAAACCGTGGTCCGACAATTTTTGCAAATTTCGCAATTTTCGAATAGCCATTTCTCGAAAACCTCCCTTCCGATTTTCGATTTTGGAAGCTCGTATCGTTCGTCTCGAAGAGACGAACGCGTACGAGATTGCGAAATCGTGGTCTCGGCGAAAGATCAAAAGTTGTCAATCTTTCAAACTTTGCAACGTACGTTATAGCGAGAAAAAATCGTAATATCGAAAAAGTGTACTCTTCGTGAAAGCTCTCTCGGAGAAAAACCTATCGAAGAGCGTTTTTTTCGGGAAATTAATTTTTTTAAACTGCCCCTATAACCTAACCTCGTCTAATCGAGGTTCTCGAGCCAAGCCTAACCAAGCCTAAAGTTGACAGTCGTGCCGTCCCATTTTTTACCGTAAAAGTTCGATGAATTGTTTGTAACATTGTTTTATTCTTCAGTTTTTACGCAATTCACACTCTTCACACTACGAAGACTACGTTTTTCACGCTTTTTCCACTGCTCACACACTATTTACACCTTTTTTTTCTTCCAGTGTCGTCGTCGCGGAGGGGCCCCGTCGTCAAAGAATGAGTCCGACGAAGCGGAGGAAGTATCGAGAGATGACGAAGATGGACGTTTCCTTTTCGCTTGTTCTTTCATCCTTAATTCTTCCGTTTTAGAAAATAGCTCGTCGCCGTTCCTATCTTTCAAGAATCTTATACTGTCGATTCCCTTTACAAGATATCTCGTAATCATGTTTTTAATACTGGCGAGCGATCGATGTCAAATGGAATATCGATCGCAATGGTCTTCAAGAAGGCTAAAAATTCGAGAAAAGAACAGAGGTTTAGTCGTCGTCGTCGTTCAAAGGTAAAGGCGGATGCCTCGCTTTTGTGTTCCGTCGAGCGCAAAAGTTGAGCGTCAACGTTACCCGTCATCCCTAATGTCGTGAACGCACAATTTTATACTCGATTCAAACAATCAGCGTTCACGCGTGAGTCGATTGTTCGTAGTCAACGACGGGCTAGCGCTTACCGTTCGCGCCAAAAAAATGCAAAACCAATCCGCGTGCCTTAAAACTGTATAAAAAATTAATACAGCGATCTAACTAACCTTCACTTGTCCACGAGTGATTCGTGTCAGATTTCTCGAGGAAAGAGAACAAATCTCTTTTCTCGTCGTCGGACCAAGGGCTGCGGGTAGATTTCGTCGATGTCGCCGAACTCGAGTCAGAGTCGGAGGCCTGTTGTCGCTCCTTTTCCGTCTCGTTCACGGGCTTTGTCGACGCCGCTCCGACAACGGATACGGGTGAAGATAATGATGACTGATCTGGGGGCGGTGATCGTACTTTCTCGCGTCGCTCGTACATAACCATGTACGGCACGCGATAGGCGTCTCGGTAGATGTCGGCGGTGCGGACGTCTCGCACCCTCGCATCGTCGTACTCATACCATCCGCCGTCCGATCGCCTTGTCAGCGCGATAAAGTGCGTGATACCAATGTCCGCGGCGTCGTCGAACGAGAATCCAGTACTATAGACGACCGCCCTGAGGTCGTACGCTCTGAAAAAGCCAAAAATATTCAGTGTGTCGTTGTCGCGCTTGTGCCACGCGCGAGCGTGTAAGCTTAACATTCGACCCCGCGACTCTCACCTCATGACGCCGTTCGATCTGAAATCGAGGGTATCCGCGAGTACCCGAATCTCCCGGTTCCCGTGCAGCGTTACGATCACGTATTCGGACGCTTCGTGAGTCGACTCGTCCGTGGCCACCGCCACGAGACGACCCACCGTCCGCGGTTCGGGTACTTCGTTGACGGAATAGGCCACGTCGACCTGGTAAGATTCAATTTCGCTGGGATGCTGCCTGTGTTGAAACGCGAACAGTCGCCTCGTCGCATGCCCTTCGACGTCCAAAGCCATGAGAAGCTTATTCAGAAATTCGGAAGGACATCCCGGTTATGTTCCGGAAAGCCGAGCACTCCGAACGCCACCGCTCGAAGTTCCGATGGAACGTACGGGGGGCTTCCGACGTGAAAATCTTTCATGCGACGAAACGTCGTGGACAACGCCAGCGTTACCGGCTCCGAAATCTGGCTCGACAGAACGACCGCGGCGAATTTTTTGGCTACCAGAAGCAATTGGAGGGTGGCGTTGATAAAGCAAGTGTTCGTCTGATTGTTCACCAGGCCCCGCGCGCGAGTAAACTCGTCATTCGTTAACCAATCGTACTCGGAAATCGGGCTCGAGTCGCTAATGTCGTCGTCGTCGTCGTCGCCGTCGTCGTCATCGTCGTAAAAATCGTTGTAGTCGTTGTTGAAGGAGCGGTCGCGAATAGGGCCCTTCTTACTATATCTGCGACGTACAGGATGTGTTGGCCGGACAAAAGTGACGTCGATACGGTTGCTTAGCTTTGAAAAAAAAGTAAAAGGAATAGTAAAATCGTTAGCAGTCGCCTTTTTCCCAATCACATATCGAAAAAGGGGGGGGGGGGGGTGAAGTAAAAGGTCTCTCCGCAACCCGTGCGCTTGGGAGTAAGGTGGAATCTATCGAGTCATGAGGTGTATTTGATTTCATTCAACTTACCGACGACGATGACCTCTCGCTGCTCGTATTTTTACGCCGGAGCTTGTGTCCAAGTTTTTCCATGGTCTTGTCCCAAACGATATCCCCTTCTTCGTCTCGCAACACCCTTATCCAGCTGTAGGTCTTGTTATCTCTGTCCAATAGTTTTCCCGGGAAAGCGGTGATATTATTTTCGACGATGTACGCGTGTATCGCCTGACAGGTTTCGGGATACCGTAGCTGGGCGCTTCGGAGATGCGCCGATGACATCACCGATAAGCTGTCGGTCGTCGGGAGCTCGATTCTCTTGGCCAGAGCAGACGCTTTCCAGGGTTTTCCGAAAGACACCTTACTCTTGGCCCATCGCTCGATGTTAAGGATGGAAAACATATCCTTGTAGGATGTGCACGAGGGCGCCGACAAACCTCCGTACTTCATCCTGTACTCGGCAATCGAATCGAAGAGCCCCTTCAACCGTTCTTTCCCATCTTCGCATCCGGGAGTGTACTCGTTGGATGCCGCAGTGTACACGCATACGGCACCTATATTGAAACCGGTGTGGATGCCGTATCTCCATTGCAACATCGTCGTCCTGTCAATGAATGGGACTTCGAGTGGTACATCTCGCAGCCAGAGTAAATGTTCCGTGTCAAAACTCCGGTGAAAGCTCGCTTCCATGAGGTGTGCTGCGAATTGTATGAAAGTAAGGCACATATGTGAAAACGACACCTTGTCCAAGTTGGCGAGCGCCGGCTCTACCCCACCATTACCACCCTCCACGACGACGAGATGTATAGTATTTTTTCACTCACGTAACAAG
This sequence comes from Zelostemma sp. ZL-2020, assembly GCA_022816865.1. Taxonomy (NCBI): domain Eukaryota; kingdom Metazoa; phylum Arthropoda; class Insecta; order Hymenoptera; family Platygastridae; genus Zelostemma; species Zelostemma sp. ZL-2020. Next base: position 8,312 of record JABFQM010003634.1, read on the forward strand.
CGGGTCAGCTCTCCCCGTTTTAGGCTCCCGTGGCAAAACATGGTGACCAACTGCTCGTCGTCGAACATCCGAGTCACCGACTCCTTATTCGGCGGTACCATGTTCTCCAGATCGAACGCCACTTCTAGCATGCGTCTCACTCTGTCCGTGAGATTTCTTTTGACATGTTCTGACCAGTTTTCCATCCCTATCAGCATTCCCTTACGAGGAATTTTACTGAAGAAAATGCTGATTCTTCGGGGGCTGTTCTCGTTGAGGTACTCGTCCACCAAGTCTTTGATGCAAAAGCCTGTTGAAAATTTAGCATCGCGTTGAAAATGGCGAAAAAAACATTACGCGTCAAAGTCCGAAGCGCAATGTACGCTAGATGATACGCGTAGCGTGGCGCCAGTATTCGACTTCGACGAAAAACTGCTTTAAAGAGATTTTCGCTTACCTTGAAGAACGAGTTCGATTCTGAACGGCGCGCCTTCCTCGATGACCGTGGCATACTCGAGGTATCTTTGCCACATCAAATTCATTTCGTCGCGGAATTGCACATTCGGATTAAGGCACCACGCACCAGTCAGCAGATAAGCCGCTAACGGGAGACGAGCGCTTCTCTCGATATCCAGACGGTGCGCGTCTGGGTAGTAGCCTTGTGCGAAAACGGTTGATGTTGCTGTTTTCGTCTGGCACTGGCCCCAAAAACTCACGCACCGCCTGGTAAAGTGCTGGGGATATCGAGTAAAAATGCTACACCGGAATAGTCGGCCGATACATTCTCGGCGTAGCATCGTTATCGTTCCTTGGCAGCTGTATTCGCAGCCCACGTGGAGATGTACGAGCTCGTACGAGGTTGCCTCTTCGCATCGTCTGTACAGGAGTTTGCGGGCCATGTCGATCGAGGATTTCAACCCATGCTCGCAAACGTAGAAAAAGACCTATGTCATTTCGAAAAACCAATTTCACCGTACTGTTTTTTAGAATCGTACGTACGTACGCAAACAGGCTCGATTCGCGTGCCTTTTTCCCCCGTAGCAAAAACACCCTGTGGTTACCTCTTCTATGACTGGGTTCGTGATTTTCGAAGCCAGCCGTAGATCCAACCTCGTGGCAAAGGTCACCCAATCGCTCTCGAAAATTTTCTTCCGGTCTTTCATCCCGGTACGCAAAGTCACGCCGTTCTGGCTGGTGTCACTGCCAGACGCGAGACTTTGCAATACCGGAATGACGAATTCGTCGAAAAATTCGGCTCGCAGAGGCCTCGTCAGGTTTATCTCCGCCCTCCACTCGACGAGGACGTAAATGGTCTCGTGACCGTAGCCGCCGAGTGCGAATTCCGTGAAGTTCCGATGAGTTATTCTAATTTTTTTCCGTAAATTGTCCAACATTTTTGAATTCCGCACGACGGACGAATATTGCAACGACAGGTCGATGGGAAACGTCGGACCTATTTTGAAATGTTGTAGGCGAGACGAGACGACGGCGAAGGAGTCAACGTCGATTCGCTGACTCACATCCTCGGCGTGCAACTTGTAATAAGGCGATTTAACCTTGTTCACGCGCTGAAAAAACGGAATTTGGTCTTTAGACCCATCGATCGCCACGTACGAGCGAAAGAGAGAGAGAGAAGAGCCATCGTCGTCAGATCCGAAGGAGTCTTAAGCGTTTCGACGCACATTCTCTCGTTCGCTTTTCGAATTCCTCATGCATAGAACGCGTATACCTTCGTCGTTTGCCGGAGTACTTTTTGTCTCGCCGGTGCGGCCTCCGCCACTGCCTCCGGCACCGATGCCGCCACCACTCGTGTCGTCGGCAAGCGGTCGGTCCGTTCGTTCGCCGGCACCCGCTCCGTCACAGTCGCTGCCACCGCTTGTACGGCGGCTAACCGAGCACACGTCGCAGCCTCTGCCACCGCCTCTCGAGTCGATACCAAGACCTCTTTTCTCCGAATACGGTCGTCATCGTCGTCGTCGTAGCTGACGTACTCGCTACAGGAACTGCGGTATACCCTTAGCCGAGCACCCATTCCAAATGCGACTGGAAAAAACGTGAAATGTTGGTCGACCTCTGAGGCAGAAGCTAAAGACTTCCAGAGACGGGAAAAGTCGTGGGAGCATTACGATTGTTTTTTCATACAGAAAATTATAATCATTTATAATTTGGAGATACGATAATGGAATAAATTACAATACGCAATTCTAAATTACCGAAACCGACGTTGAAAGAGTCTAAAATGAAAAGCTCCGAAGCTCCACTGAAAAAACCGAGCCAAACCTCGATTAACAATAATTTCACCGCGTGTTATGTAGAAACTCCATAGCTTTATCTCTTTGGAATTGTTTTTGGAATCACCATAAATGTTTTAGAATATTTTTTCCCCCGCTTTTCGCCGGAACACGAACCAAAGTTTTGCTGCGTTTCTTTAGAGCGTAAAATTCGTGTCAAATCTGTTGCCATCTTCTAGAGCGAGCATTTTCACGAGTCACGCGTACGCTTATGACTTGTACTTCATCCGAACCCAAGTCCATCGAGCAGGATCTCCCTTCGAGCGAATCGCGTTAACAATTATGCGCAAATAATGTGCTTTCTTCGTGCTTATTTTGTGACAAATTTCAAAATTCCGTGCTCGACGTTCGATTGATTTTTTTTGTAATTCAAAATAAAGGGCGTAGCTCGACGTCGAGCTGCACCCCCCACAGTGATAAGAGGGCGAGAACAGATATATATCTCAAGGTTCTTTCAGGGACCAGTTCGGGGATGCAATGTGGCTTTTAGTGACATTCAATGTTTTCCGGGACGGTCTCTAAAGGCTATATATGTGCAACAAGGTTTTCAAGGACAGTCCCTGAAAGCTCTAAGTAGTAAGGCAATGGGGATTCTAAACCCCCCCACTCCTCCTCCCAGCAAGCCCCGCCCCCTCCCCGCAACCCCCACCCCTCCCCTTACCTAGGTACCATTGTCGGTAATGCAGATTTGGTACCATT
>JABFQM010003635.1:0-11280 GCA_022816865.1 Zelostemma sp. ZL-2020
GTAACTAGAGAATAAACAGATCAGTGGAGAAAACCTTTGCGACGCGAGTGTAGCAGTCCGCCGTCAAGCATCGGTTTTTTTCTTGGAGAATTTACGCAATTTGTAGTTCGTGCACATTCCAAGTAATTCGCAATTGAAAGTCAAGTAAAACGAGTTTACGCTGTGCCGTGGACTCCATTAACACTGGTACGTATACTCCAATTTGCCCAATGACTTCGAGCGTTTTTTCCAAGATGTGCTCGGTCATTCTCTTCTTTCCATTTTCATTCCTTCATCGCTGTTTAACGCGAATCTTTTCAATAATTCTCGCTCGAATTCCGTATCCGCGGATAATTTTTTTACCCCGCCGCATTTCGCGTCGATATTTTTTCCTGCGTACCTTCGTGCCTGTATCTCGTAAATGCCGCAGTATTGTGGTACGATTAGCGTCGGTTTTGTCCGATCGAAGTGATCGGAATATTATTGATCGCTATATCGAGTTTGATATTGCATTTCGAGCTCTAAACCACGCTGTGAAAACGTGTTTAAAATGGAGTAATTTCGTCATGAAAAACAATAGGCTGTAATTAAGATTAATTTTCGATCTAAAGATAACGTACTTTTCACTATTTGATCATGTACTTTTACAGACTCGAAGCTATTTTCAAAAAATTATGATTAAACTGAAAAATTATCTCGATAAAATTATGAAAATGCCCGTAATTTGCAAACATCTTCGTACTTTCATATTCAATATCGAAAGTAAAGAACATAATTTGCAACGCTACCAATTACTTTTAAAGCAATCAATCTTCGAATGATCTTATCCTTTCAATTTGCTAATGCAATGCATCGATTACGAGTCGTTTCTTGCAAAAACATTTCTAACAACTTTTTTTCCACAGTGACATCATGTCCTTCAGAGGAAAAAAGAGAGAAAATTCGTTCGGGAACCGCAACTTCAATGATCGCGGAGGCAACATGGGAGGAAACGGGGGGCGAAACAACAACATGGGAGGTCGAGGCCTCGTCGGCGTCAACCCCTGGGAAAGCGGAGTCATGCCAGGTCGAGGAATTCTGCCGACGCCGTCCAACAACTTATCCCTGGCTTCGCCCCAGACTCAATTAGCGATCGCCAGCAATCTTTTGAGCAATTTGCTTCGCACCCAGCAAGATAATACATCACAGGTGCAAGCCCATAAAGTAAAAGAGCAATATTTGTATAAATAGTACCGAAACGGATGAAAAATTACTTTGGCCGTAATCCATTAACAATGGAGTCTCTAATGAAATTCGAATTTTCCAGGTACCCTCGCTCCTGAGTCTCAACAACTTCAGCGGTTCCGGTCCAAATTTCGGCGGTCCTGGACAACAGAATTTCTCTCAGGGTCGTTTCAACGATCGATCGGGCCGTCACCAGATGAAGAATCAGCGGCCCCAGCCTTACAACAAGGTAACAAATTCTTCTTTCTAGGGCGCATCGATAAGACCTTCATCCTTCTGGAGTATTAACATTCTCGTTAGCATTCGAAGTAAAGAACAATTCGTCTTATCTATGACCCCGGGAGCAAAATCACGTTAGTAACAATGAATGATCGATGTTTCTTTTCGAGGGATGATTCTTTGAGGGTCTTAATGAAAAGATATCGCGAGACGATTTCGCGTTTGCTGAGACACGATCGTGTACTTCGATGGCATACGCTGTCTCACTCTCCTTCACTCTGTTTTCCTCCCTCATTTCTGTTTTGTATCACATACACACACATACTTGTAAGTACGTCGACGGTGAAATGCGATAATGTTACTTTGGTCTTCGATTGTTCCTTCGGCGTTCACGCCGGGCGATAATGATAAAGTCACGAAGAACCTTCCTTGTCCTGGACGATTCATCTTGTGGAAATAATCTTTTCGTCTATCTCTTCCAGCGATCCTTCGGAGACTGTTTGTCATTGTTGAGAAAACGTTTTGTCACGATACACATATGTATATGTTCCGTTATATGGAGTACCCCTAAAACCTTGAACCAACGACTCCGTTCTTCGTGAGACTCGATTCCTCGACCTGCGACACCTTCATCCTTCGAAAGTCGAAGATTTCGACAGTAAAAGATACTTCGTTACCCCTATTGTCGTTTCCCCGAAAGCTCTGGAGGCAGAAAATTCGACCTTGCCAAGGTCACTTGGAACCTGGCGTGCTTGCCATGGTCTTTTATTTTCATATTTTTCGGTATGCATATAGAGGGACATATACAAATGTACAAGACACGATTAGTGCATAAAGGCACACATGTATGTGTGTGTATATCGATTTTCCAAGTACTTATGTAAAAGCAATAGTTTTCATTTTCAAACGTTCAACTTGATCGTTCGAAAGGATTGATAATGATCTTCAATTAAAGCCTGATGTTTCTAAAGTACAAAAGTTGAACATTTCGCCCGAACAAATCATTTTTAAATACGAGATACTTCTTATGGCTTCGGTCATTTGACCTACAATGACCAGATAGGAAATCGGGCCCGCGATGGAGTCGCTGGGCGACGAGGCCCTTCATCATCCGCACAACATTCTCGTGTATCCGGCAACCAACATATGAACGGGAGCCAATCTCATCGCAACGATAAATCTTCTAAAGCAAATACTGCCTCTAAACAAAATCAGAGTGCCAAAAAGGAACAGCAGGACGTTAAGACCTCTGATAAGACGAATGACAAAACTGAACTGTCTAACGTTAAAAGGTAAGCTCCTGTCAGATGGAATTTAGTTTCTTCAAAACTGGAGTAAGCAAGCTCAATTTTTGTAATACGAAAATGTCTGATTGTCTGTTTTTGCATTTTCCTCTCTATCTCTTTTTCTCTCTCTCTCTCTCTCTCTCTTTCACTGTTTGCCTATCTTTTTTACTCTACGAAAAACGTATCCAGACAATCAATTTGGCGCTCTCTCTGGCTCTCTCATTCATTATTTTTCACCTGCCAATGTAATTAAAAAACGAGCCTTTCTTTAAAAATGTGCCGTGCATTTCTTTACTTTGTTCGATCAGTACTTTGCCAAAATACATGCCCGGATAAGCCACACGATAATTTTGTAAGAATTTGCATGATTTTCAGGGACTCGTAAGCCCGAGTTCTCAATTGTTGACGAAATTTTGTTGATGAAGGCGAGGAGGAATAAAACAGTCCATGGCTCAAAATGAGAATTGAGAAATGTGTTTTCCGCACTTTCACGAGTTTTGTTCACGCGACTTTGAGCTTTTATTGCGTTGGAAAATTGGTTCTCAGAGGATGATATACAATTTTAATATGATACACCAATTGTGTTGGTTTTGCGCACTTCAAATTCATCCGTGTTTATTCGAAGCGAAATGAACATTAATTCGATAAAGGAACCACGCGAAAATTTAAACTCTCAATCGCGCGAGTAATTTCCGTTTGATAATCTTTTTTTGTTTTTTTCCTAAACAGCGAAGATCTCGATGAGACCGTTGAGGATAAGAAACACGATTGGAAAAATGAGAGCGTGGAAGCCGAAGGCAGCCAGGGCGCGAATCCTGACGACATCGAAATGAAGAAAGAAGACGAGATCAAAAAGGAAGACTCGGAGAAGAAAGACGACAAATCCCCGGCGAAAGGATCAGACAAGGATGGCAAATCGACCGGGAAGAAATCCGAGACTCGTCACGCCGAAAGCCGCTACGCCGACGTTCCCATGAGCCACATGTTCTGCCACGTGTGCAACAAGCACATGTGGGACGGATCGGTAATTTATTTCTCTGCTTTTCATTCTCCTCTTTACGTTCATTTTTAACTAAATTTTTCTTTGCCGAAACAGTCGTTCGAGAATCATCTTCGTGGGCGTGCTCACCAGCTCATGATGGACAAACTCGACGAGTCTTACAAGCTCAAGGTCGACTTGATGAGACACGAATTGCGCGTAGCAGAGGAACAGCGCGAGCTCACTCTGACTAATTCCAAACGTCGCGGAAAAAAGGTAATTGTATGATGGAATGTAATAATCGTTAATTTACGTAGGGTAAGAGCATGCTTTTTTTTTGAAGGAGTCGAAGCATCATCGAAAGAGGAATCGGAGCTCTAGGGGAAGTTTAAGAAAAGTGAAACTGTTTTCGAGTGAAACCTTTCCGCGAGATAGCATTGAGAAGAGTAAACGTAAAGTCTCGAAAATAAAACTTAAGGTTATTGTCGGGGCTCTATTCCTTGACACACTGTTTGTGTTTATACAAATTATAGTTCGATTGCACTAAAATGAGATAATTTTGGAATTTGTTACCCGCTTTGATTTTAGGTGTCGGTCGATTTAAATGTCCGGGATTATTGCACCATGTGCGACCTCAATTTCTATGGAACATTGTCGAGTCACCGCAAGAGCGAGAAGCATCAACAGTTGAAAACGTTTTTGCATCCTCGATGCGGACCGTGCTCCAAAGAGTTCCCATCTCGTATAGAATACGACGAGCATTGTTTGACTCCGCAGCATATGAAAAACGCCGTGCAAAACGAGGAGCAGAAAAAACTGAAGAAAAAAGGTGCGCCTTCTTTTTGAACGATTAATGATGATTTCTTCCGGTACTGAACTGTTTTTTTTTTGTAGATAAACTGGCGAAAGGAGAAGCTGAAATTCGAACCGCTGAAGAAGAGGATAAGGACGTAGGCAGTGATTTCAAAGGCGACAAACAAGACGATCAGAAGGAACCGGAGGATGGGAATTACTTGACCGATCTTGTGGAGGAGTTGACGGATTATAACGTTAAAATCCCGAATTACAAATACTGCCGTCAACATCAAGTTTCCATCGGTATATTTTCATAGCGAGAAATTTCTTCTCGTTAGTTTCGTACATTTCTGAAGATTTTGTTTTTTGGTAGGTCGATCGATGGTGAAGCAAGTGCAAGGTCACTACTGTGAAAAATGTCGACGGTTCATGAGCACCGAAGAGGACATGTTGAGTCATCTCCGTACCATCACGCATTATCGCAACTTTGTGCAAGAGGCTAAAGTTTTGATTTCAAGTGCTGAGAAGGCTGCGAGTAAAGAGAAGGTGCTGAGACATGAGCTTTGGAAGAATTGGGAAATCTGTTGAATTTGGAATGAATTAAGAATAGTTTGTTTTTCTCTGCAGGGAAATGAAGACGAATCGGTTGCGAGTGCAGGAGACGATGAAGAATTCGCGGGTAGCTGCAAGCGGCGTAAGGTCTCTCACAATCCTGACGGCAGTCAAAACGATGGAGCCGAAGAATCATTGCCGGTGTCATTGAATCCGGACGAAAAAGAAGCTGACAAACAGCAAAAAGATGAGCTGATAAAAAGCCCTGAGAAAAAGGATCAAGATCCTAAAAGCAAAGACGAGAAAGATGATTCGAAAAAGGATGATAAGTACGATCCTTTGGAAGCTGAAGCTGAAGTTACTGACGGGGAAGAGGAAAATGCTGAAATAGGAAAAGGGCAAACGGAACAGGAAGATCCGAAGAAGGACGAGGCCGTGGAAAAAATGTTGGATGATATGGAAGAAAGCGATTGCACAGCGCGCAATTTGATTGATGACACAGAAGGTGACAAGATCGATTTGGATGACGACGTGTCCATGAAATCGGTCGAGGATGCTAAAAATGATATTAAAAATGATACTAAAAAGGATACAAAAAATGATACAGTTGTCTCCGAGCCTGTCGTTAAGTCCACGCCACGTGGTCGTGGTCAATACTATCGTCAACGTGGCAACCGCGCGCGCAGATCTCGTCGTTAAGATTTTGACGATCACTCGCCAGTACGAGATTTGCAGGAAGATGCCTTTAAAACGCGGATATTTTATGTTTATCTTAGATTATCATAAGTGTCATGTATGTACATGTTTGCATGGTAATTCACATTTAATTTTATAGTACAAAACGTAATCAACGTTCGTTGGAAATTAGTCGGTATTCTTAATATTATCGACATGAATTCTGATGAAATAAATTGAACGTATAAAACTGTACGCTTCTTTGTAACATTGATTTTCTCTAAACTAGCGGTATCCAATACGGTTTTTTTGTAAATTCTGGCGACTGTTTAATAAGTGAAGAAACTGGATTGTAAAAGGTGTTTGGTGCAATTTTAGTTGCAATGTTTTTGATAGGATTTCTTGCTACCTGTTAAAGCAACCAGGTTTTTTTTCTTAACGTTTGATTTTCATTTTGCCTATTTTGTTTGTTTCCGAATATTCCTTTGAGAACCATGTAAGCAATTTTGTTTAATAAACAATTGAAACTTTGCCCAAATGCTATTGAAAATTTGAGGTTGAGAGTAGGCTGAATGTTTTACGAAAACACTTTTTTTCACACAAGGTAAGTACGCGAATACAAATTTTGAAATCTTTTATCCGAACGAATTTGATACGATTTTTAATGAACAATCGATGTTTGGAATGTATCGATGTACTATCGAATCTCGATGTATTATCAGAGATTGACATGGTTCGATGTGTCAAGTCTGCAATAGTTAGAGTATTTTATCTATAATTTACAATGTTGCGCATTTCCAATTTTCATCGATGCATTTTATTCTTTTCTTTGCTAACCGTATTGGTATGTACCCCATTCATTCTTTCCATAAATGTTAACAATTATTGGAAACAAATATAACCTCAAAATCGGAGAAAGCGAATTATTTTGTAGATTAAACTTCCGCATACATAAAATCCTTTTTTCAGATCAATTATGCCGAACAAGCACAATATTCAGCGGAAGATTGCAAGACTCTGGGATATAACGTAGCTAATTTATTATGCACGACGTGCAATAAATTGGAAAATTACGAGTTGAATGATCTCCAGTGAGTAAAAATGACGTCAGAGAAAGAAACATAATAAATAGCGGAGAATTTAACAATCGTTGATATTTTAGGGAAAATTGCAAAAATTGCTGTTCAAAGGACGAAGAAGATTCGCTGGCTTCGAAGCGTTATCCCAAGGCCATTTTAGAAGTCTGCACCTGCAAATTCGGGGCTTACCCTCAGATTCAGGGTACAGCATTTTTTACTTTAATTTGTAGTACCGAAAAACCTGTATAATCATAAAAATTCATGTTTTTTCAGCTTTTATCAAGAGCGATCGGCCCAGCAAGTACAAAAACTTGAAAATCAATTATGTACGTGGCCTCGACCCCATAATTCGATTGTACGATTCCGACAACAGAGTCCAGGATGTTCTCGACATTCACAAGTGGAACACCGATTCCATCGACGAATTTCTCGCGACGCATTTGTCCATGGATTGAAAACCTTAACGGGGACTTTTTTACATTTGGATAAGAAATGTATATACGAATAAAACAAGTTTTTCCAACAACTGTTTTGCTTCCTCAATTTCCTTTCTTTTTGTTCACGTTTCAAAAATAATTTTTACACGAGTCAAGATCGAAAGTGTTTGTATGTGTGCGTTCGTGTGATTCGCATGCGATATCACGTGACTTTCGCGGATTGGTCAGTGTAGTAGTTATAAACACGTGGGAACCTGCTTTCAACGTGCCGCTTGGTTGATTATTTAAATATTTACACGAAAGTACAGTTACTTAATTGTTGAGACATTATAAAAATCGACATCTTTACTGATTTGGCTCATCAGAAGTTAAATTCGTCGATTTTTTTGAAGCGGCAGCGTGACAAAATTTTCATTTGTTATGGTCGAACGAACGATCGATCGAAAAAGATGAATTCGACGCAATTCGTAATAACAACGAATAATAAGGGGAAAATGATGTCCGAAAATGAGAACACGCACTACGTCGTTGAGACGAAAAAAAAGCGACGCGCATTCAACGCAATTGCATCAGGTAAATTTAACGCAATGTTTGGTATTATTGTGTAAATTTTCGTAAATTTTAAGTGGTTGGCAACGTTGACAATTCGTTTACTTTAAATCGAAATGTTGCGGCATCTTTGATCTAGTTGAAATAAACGAGAGTTTACTAAAATTTTTTTGCGATTTCAGGTGAAATAACGTATGATGTTTGCATTCCGCACAAGATAAATAATGCTGTACAGATAAAGGAAATGTATCGCTCGTCCACGTGGGACATCGGAAAAAGGATCTGGCAACTTCTGATAAATCCCAATTTCGAAAATTCAAGATTAAAGTCATTCGATGTGCTCCTCAATGGCAACGTAATCAACGAGTTCAGCGACTCCCTCTGCTGCTGCAAGATCGCGATTTCTCTTCTTCCATGGAAGGAAACCAGAGTTCCATTAACTGCGAGTACGTCATTTATTTAATACATGAACATGTAAAACAAGTATTCAAACAAATCTCTTTTATTCTAGAATTCAATGCAGTCTGTAACGAAAAGAGCACCACGTTTGTAATCCCGGGATTCATCAATTGGACCAAAGGGCTAATGAGCCCGAAGACTGGTTTTTGGCAAAATGATTCTATTGTTCTTCAGGTATCGACAGGAATTTGAATACTTCAAGTTTGAGATTGCATTATTCAATCTCTTTTTATTCCAGGTGAAGATGCAAGTTCGAGAAAAAACGTTGGAGGAAACTTCGACGTTCGTGCGCGACTACCAAAAGATGTACAAGGACGAGGTCTTCAGTGATTTCACGATCAAGACCTTAGACAGCGAATACAAAGTCCACAAATTAGTCCTCGCCGCCAGGTCTACGGTTCTCGCAAACCGCATTAAAGAGTCCCAATTTAACTTCATCGAGATCATGGATTTTAGTCCCCGCGTTATCGAAGAATTGCTGCGTTACATGTACACCGATAAATTTACGGATGATAAGAACGTGTACTTGGACCTCTACGCTGCTGCTGTCGAATATGATCTGGAGTGCCTGAAAAAAATCGTCGAGAGGGAGATAATTCGACGCATTTCACCAGAAGAAGCTATCGACGTTTTGCTGCAAGCCAATTTGTATAATTCGGAGGGCATGAGAGAAGCAGCTTTGAAATGTATTGCTAGGGACCTCAAGCAGATCTGCATGCATAAAGATTTTGAAAAACTGTGTGAACAACCACAGGCGGTGAGGTGGATCATGCTGAAATCTTGCGACAAAAACCAAGTGGAGATCACGAATCATCAGAGGAAATTCAAGGGCGGCGGTGTTTTGCCGAATTACGACATCGAGGAGAAGTCAACTTTCTACTTGGTCTCGCCTCTTCCGATGAAGATTTTTATGAAAACCTTGGCTGGAAGGACTTATACCTTCGAGGTCAACGCATCCGATACTATTGAGAGCTTAAAGTATAAAATGCAAGAAAAAGAAGGAAATCCGATCGACGAGCAGCGTCTTTTTCTCGTCGCTGAAAATCTGGAAGATGCTCGCACTTTGTCTTCTTGTAATATCCAGCACAAAGCGATTCTCCACTATGTTTTATATCAAACCCGTAAACCCGAATGCTTCTTGGAAGTTGAAGATTTTTGTCTGAAAGAGTACAATAATGAATCGAGAAAATGTTGACAGTATTTGGATCTTGCCAGAAAGAATATCAAGGGCTTCTTTGTACCTCGAAATAATTTTCATGTTTTTTTTGGAATAAGTGTTGGAATAACTGATGGATATATAAGTTTTTCATTTTGTACGATAAAGTAAAGTACTCTTATATTGACGTTTTTTTTCTTGTTTCGCAAGATGAGAAATAAATTTTGAAATTGTACAGTTGTGGTTTCAAGCAATCCAATCTGAATTTTACGAAAAAAAAGGAGCATTTGCCTGCCATTTTGAATTTGACGAGTGCGCCCGCTCGTCACGCCGCTTACGGCAATTAATTGGACTATCAGTGCTTTTGAAAACAAACAATTGTTGATACTTGACATGTCGGTTGTTGTTATTTTAATGTAACTCGAGAAATTGACGGTTTTTGTTTATATCGGGTATAATATTTTCTACTTTCGATAGAATACATGATTACTCCGATGCACTCCGATGTTTATTAGCATAGTGATCGTTAGATTTTCAGCAAACGCCGTCCGTAAGTACATACCTACATAACCTTATTTCATTCGTTCAATTCGTACTAGAAAGCGATAATCACTGAATCGACTCATCGATGATTTAAAGTTCAAATTCTCATAAAGAATAAAGTGCATTAAAATTGATGTATTCAAAATGTTTAGGTTGTATGGTTACAGAATTTCGATTTTTTTTAACTTTCTTCGGTAACAATAAAAAGTTTCAGTATCTGAGTTTATTCTTATAGTATATAACGATTGAAAACAATAGGATAATCGTATTGCTGCAAATAATACGATTGTTTCTCAAAGAAATTGTCTTGCATGTATTGTATTAATTTTGAGATTGGTAATAAATTTCGAAATAATGATATCCTTGCAAGAAACCATTTTTAGGTTTCAAAAAATGGCATTTGTAAAAAATGATATAGTTAATCAAAAAAACGAACTGTCGCGTGCCTTCGAGATCTGCAAGATCATGGATTATAGGTGATCGATAAATTAATGCAAAATAAATTACATTATTTTATTTTTCGATTTTCGCGATAGTTTTGAACAGAATTTGGTAGCATGCGCGGTTCGTTAGTGTGTCAACTAGCGTTCTGTAAAGTTTTGTGCAAATTCGTACAGCCAAATCGGCGAATGACTAGAATTGCGTTTAATGGCGTTCAACACAGGATCTGCCTTACCGACCGAGCGACTCCGGAATGCTCGTGAATAATAATTGAGGAGCGGAAATTCAAAACGTGCTAAGCGCCAAAATGATAATTTTACAAGGCAGCAGAAAAACATTCCGATTTTTGTATTCCGTCGAATTTAATTCAACTACTTGTTGAATGTGTTTGAGAACAACAGCATCTTTACTGACGCAAAATTTTAATTCGATAAATGCGATAGTTTTCGAGATATCAGCTGTCAGAAACGGGAACGTGCTACACTGTAAAAACGGGCCTAGTGAAATTACGATCAGGCCAGTAAAATTACGGTCAGGCCGGTAATTTTACAAAAGAAGATTACTGTTTCGGAAACGGTATTTTTACCGTGCCGCTAGTGATTTTACTATACCAGCGCAGTGATTTTACAAACCCTTCCGAATTTACCGATGTCCGAAACGGGGATTTCACTGGCGCGTCGTGAAATTCACGACGCGCTAGTGAAATCACGGTTTTGGGCATCGGTAATAATCGGACCGGTTTCGGAAACAGTAATTTTACTGGCGCCAGTAAAATCACGCCCCTAGCGGGTTGGTTGAGACCGTCTCAGACCGTCTCAAACGGTCTCAAACGGTCTCATGGTGTTTTTAACCGAAACGAGAGGAAATTTGAATGTAAAAGTTAATTTAAACATTGAAAAACGATAAA
>JABFQM010003636.1:0-11278 GCA_022816865.1 Zelostemma sp. ZL-2020
TGGCGCAACCATGCGCCTATTAATTCGGCGGCTTTAGCCGCCGCAAATTTGGACAAACCGGACGCGACTTGTGATTGGCCGTTGGCTGTCGCCACTGCTGCCGTAGCTCGCAATGTCATTCGTCGAAATCCGAGTCTCGTTCTTAAAACATTCGGCTCACAAAGCGCCACTGTCGCTTGTCATAACTTGCTTGCTTACACAGTAGTAATGGACAGCTCTCTTCATTACTACTGCCTAAACTCAGCAGTAAACTCGAGAAAAGTGAAATCTCCCGCATCCCTACCCTCCACGCGTGACTTTTCCACATATTACTCACGCCAGTCGACAAACGACCATTTTGCCCTGGCTTCACAGGCACGGTAAAGCGCGAAAAACGTGCCTCCGTTGGATAAAAGTTCTTACCTCGTTGAACTTAAATCTATTGAATGAAATATTTTATTTTCAAAAGTTTAATATTCGATAGAGAAGCGTCTTTCGACACTGAACGTAACAAGAAAAATGTGAGGTTTTTCGTTGTTATATTGTCAAACGGAAATACTTCGAAAATGCGATTCGCAAGAAATGCTACTGTATTTCAAAATGCGATCTTTGTAAGTTTTTTTCATATCGGATATTGCAATTTTCAGACAGGTTCCTTTTGACTCCGCTTTTGCGAAGAATTTACATCATGCAAATTTAAACTGTGTGATAAGTAACTCGCGCTAGTTTCTAAGCTACAAATGAAAAGTTGCCAAGATAGTTGCATCGTTATCAAGTTAACTGTTATATTCCTAAAGTCTCTAATCATATGATTGTTATATGCACAGCGAGTACATGTGAAAGAAAAGTGTGTTAATGAGCGATAGTAACCAAATAGCAAAATTTTAACTTTGTTATAAGTAACTTGGTTACTGAGCTACAAGTGAAAACCTGGCAACACGGTTGCGCAGTTATTGTATCTACTGCCATGAATTAACATGGCCCTCAATTATATAATTATTACGCGCAGCGAGAGTAAGTGAAAGAATAGTGGAGCTGGTAAGAGATAGAGAGACTACATAGCGATAAATTCTCTAATTAGCGACCCGTTTCATCTCAATACTAACATAACACATGTACAAAGCGTCTGAAAATTTCAATTTCATGTCACATTCACTGACACGCGTTTTACAAAACAAAAAATGAAACTTTCAAGAGAATATTATCACAGATCCTCATGTTTGAACCATGTCGATAAATATTTCTTGTCATTGCAAAACCTTCATCAAATTATTACATCGGAGCAAATTTTTTTATTTCTGCTTTCTAAGTGGAAAGTGGTAATTCGTGTTTGTATGGGAAATTGCAACAAATGAAAAAGTTGGGGAACCAAACATCTAGTCCGAGTGAAAAGTGTTTTATAAACTTGCAAGTTTCGAAAGTCGTGCAATTTTGCCCATCGCCCCGGCAACATTTGCTGTATTGGAAAAATGTGCGCTTTAATGCTTTTTTCAATACTTACGTTGTTTTCTACTTTCGTCTCAAACATTTCCAAGCGTTCACTGGTGCCATCCAATAGTTCCGTACCGTTGTACCAAGTGACGTTCGCGGCTGGCCTTGCGGCGCTTACAGAACACTGAAGTAGAACTTTCGTTCCTTGAATAACATGACCAACCACTCCTTTTATGTCCATTTTCAAGGGCCTTACTGAAAGTAAAAGAGAGATATCAGAGCCGCGATGTGATACTTTGTAATTCATGAATCAAAGTAATAATTTATTTGGAAAGTGTTACTTATTCTCATTTTGTTGTGACGAAAAACGAATTAAAGTGAACGCTCATTGCATCGCGTTTTTTCGTTTTGTCGCAACAATGCAGTTTTATTGATCGGAGATTTTCTTCCATGAAACAACTTTTGTATTTCGCTGTTTTTTTCTTCTAGAGTTCCCTAAACAATAAATCTCTTTCACGGGTTACTGTAAGCTTTATCAAGCACGTCCCGAACAATCTCAAAGTTACCAATAAAAATAAAGGTAATCACCTTTTCCTCGGCAGTATTATTGGCAAGGTTAATAAGAAGTAACAGGGTCACGTTCGACGAATAAGCGAGCCAAAAGTGGATCGAACGTTAAAAAGAGAACAGGCACAAGCCAACCACGCAGCTGATAGGACGAAAATGCATTAAATTTTACCACCTAGGATTCCGCTCTCTTTTCCATCTCTTTCTCTCTTATCATTCTCTCTCTCTCATTTTCCAATTTCTTATGTTTTACCAAACCCTATGCTGAAGTATTATAAAAAGGTCAAGTCCCTCTCGTGGATAACTTTCACGAAATACGCTGATGTATTTTCCGAATCCAAGAAATCCGACGACGTTTGTCAATTTTCGATGATTTTGTTCGCGCAAATTCTTCAAAACCTACACGTTTTTTTACGGAAATTTGGCACGAAGTCTTAGATTCCGTAACAGGGTCGCATTCCCGAGACTTGGCTGAGAAGTACTGAAAGGCAGGGGTTTCCCCACGAGATGCCTACGTTTATATTCTCGGGATTCTCTGGAAGTTGAGTTGCAAGATTCCGCATGGCTGAAGTCGATCGATTTAAATGTACTTTATCGGTCGAAGACTTCGAGAAGAATGCGAATTGGGAAAATCGTTCCCGCCTTTGGCTTCGTTCGAAAATTAGGGTACGGGGGAAAAAGATTCTTAGCGAATTTTCCGTTGCTCGACTTTCAATTTTTCATCTTTCCATTTCAAAATTGCGGAGCGAAAGGATTCGCGAGTGGAACGGATGTTTGAAAAGTGGAGAAAATTATAAAGAAGAGATAACAATGTTGCATTTTTATATGCCTGCCGGACAGTTTTAGCCATCAGGTGAAATGCATTTCTATACGATATCAGAGTTTACAGAACGTCATTTTCAGAAATGCTCATATTTCCCTGATAATAAGATTGTATGAAATTTCCTCCCAGGCACAATAATATAGAAATTGAAGCTGAGTATACAAACCGCGCTTCTATACCGACGTCTTTCTTGAACTCCAGACTAAATGCGATGTTGTCAAAATGTTTAATAAATTAAATATCTACCGTGAATATCCAAATTGATGTTAATCGTCAGGGGTTGAAGAAGAGCAATGCTGTTGACCTTGCACGTGAAGGTAGCACCGAGTTCATTGCGCGTCACCTGCAAGTTTAGTACGCTGCTTCCGACTCCAACGCCATTATCGCTGACTTGAGAAGTCGTGTCCGCTGAAAAACATAGTTAAATGGATAGATCCACGAGAAGAATTACAGGCTGTTCAATAATTAGCTAGGGAAAATTTAGTGCAAGAGACAAGCGAGATTTTTACCTTCAACGCGTTTATCCCCGTTAAACCACTCGACGCTCGGTACGGGTCTTCCTTCTGCGCTTTCACATCTTAAGGCGATGGTCGAGCCCTCGTTCATCGGCCCTAGCACTCTGCCATTCTCGAGTGTCTGCTTCGTGAACTCGTCTACTACTCGCACGGAAGCAGGCTGGACTGTAATGAAAAGATACATTGAAATGTTAGAAGTTTTATCATTTCCATTACATCGAAAGGCGTGTTATCTTGTTATCTTCCGACACTTTCCACCATGCCTAGTACTTCGGAATTTTCTTCGACGTTATTTTTCTTACGTTTTTCAGCAAAGTAGTTCAAAGAAAACCGTTCGAGAGCTTTATAAAAACGTCTTCGGAAAATCGAATAACTATGAGTACCAGTGGCTCGATTTTTTTACATTTTCAAATATTCAGAAAGCTTTTACAATTTGCAAAAATTTCGCAGTCAAGGGAGATCTTATGCTAATCGTTTCTACCGATGTGAAAGTAACAGTTTTGCGTTGAAAAAAAAGGAAAACGTGAAAAATTGTCGAGTGAAAAAGTGAAGTATGGTACTTCAATTAAGGTACTTTTTAAACGTTTAAAACGGAAGGATAGAAACACGATGCGAACGACTAGTTATCACGGTTTGTTTGATAATGAAATATTTCTCCGATCAATACACTCGCACGAAACGTTGCGGACAACGTTAAACTTCTGTACACGATACATCGCCCTGGGCCTAAAGCTCTTCGGTAAAGAGGGCAGAACAGGCCTTTGCGGCGCACACAAGCTTGTGTTATCGCCTCTGGATATTTTTCGAACGAAGAGGGAAGGGTAAAATAAAAAGAAAAATGAGGTCACGTGACGCTTCGTTTCTTTACTCTGGCTGATAGTCTCCAGTATATGAATAAACTTTTCAATAAATTTACTCCTGTTTTTTTGCATGGTCACCTTCTCTTCCCAAGGCACGCAAAACTGTCGAAGTATTGCCGCGTCTGGCTCACTTCGTGGATTTTACTGTGCTGTTATAGATATATGACTCCCGTCCGTGAATATTAAGCCTTAGAACGATGAATAATAAACACTCAATCTGGACTCGGTGAATGGCAACAAAAGAAGATTCCATTTTTCCGTAGAATAGAGATGCGAAGCGGATTTACACTTCTGAAGCATTGGATAGGGACGAAAGTTGAATTTGGGGTTCGAGTGTTTTTTCGATGCATATGAATGTTTCATTAAGTCCTCGGAAAACGAGTTGAAATTGATAACATATATTATCGTTGAAAATTGCAATGTTTATTTGCATGGAAACATGTTTGCGAATGAAGTCTTGGTTAAGTTTGTTTGGAAAGGCGTACAGTTTAGAGATATAATCAAAAATGCAACGTTGATGAGAACCAAGGGCTGCGTATATGATATATATAGATTCATATTTGGCATCGTTTCAGTAGGAAAACAACATTATCTGCATAAAGCAACACCGTTAACAATGCTATTGAAAATTCCTTTTTTTCTTGTTTTTTCGTTCGCTTTTAATAAGGATGCGACCCCTTTCAGAACAGTGCGCGAGTCATGTTACGAAAACGAGCGAGAGCAACTGTATAAAATTTGCAAGAACGAATCTCCAAGAATTCGCGAGAACGAAGGAGTCCGACTTTTCCAACAATATACGATAGTTTTCCTACACAAGAGTTACGAGGCTTGTGATCACAGCATAAGTTTATTCGTTCCTCACTCTATCTCTTTTCCGGATACTTTTAACGATTCTTATCTTAGATTTATTTAAAATATTCCCAAAGCCAAAGTTTTCCTTCATTCGAGTTTTTCGGTGCGACTTTGTATATCATGATCTGACAGTTATAAATTTCGCGAAATTTACTGCATTTCACAAACGTCATTTCTGTTGTTATTGTTGTCTGACCAGAAGCATTTAAATACACGCTGGGAGCACCAATTCTGCTCTATAATTAAAAATGGCCGAGCGCGGAAAATTAGTTGTATATTAGTTAACCGCAATGTGGGTAAATTTATGTGATGAATTTAGTTGATTCTATTGGATGATAATGTTAATTTGCGATACATGTTAAATTGTCACTCTAAATACGCCTTGAATCTACTTTAGTCTTTGATTCATCATTGCATTATTACCCAGAAGTTGGATCCTCTCTTTCGTTAACAGCGTAATAATTTCTGCGAGCATCGCCGAAGCTTCAATTATCGAAATTGAATGTTTGGTTAAAGTGCTGTTCAACTTCTCACGAGCGTTGAAATTGCGAAAATAAAACATTGAAGGACTTGACAGCAGTGGAAATGAATTTTAAACTTATTACTTTCGTTGTCTTTTCAAGCACCAGTGGAAACTTGTGATTGCAGAATGATGATGGCAGAAAATAATTGCGTTTGTATCGGAGGAACACGTTCCAATTGACGTTTAATTCCGAATTTTGCGAATTTCATCCGAATTTTCAAAAACATTTTGTGTTCTCATGATAATTGCATGTAAGCGACAAAATGTAGAATAGACATAACTCGAGTTTGATAGTTGCGTTTCCTCTTTGACTTTGTCTGCCTAGCGGTCATTCGTGACTCTTCTAGATACGAAACAACATTTTCGGAACGGGATTACTGCTACCCGACATTTGGTCAAATGGTTATTCCGCAACGAATGATTTATTGGTTTTCATCCATCCGTCCCATTACCTTGCCGGATTGCTGGACTGTTCTGTACTTTTGCCCGCTATATAGGCACGCGCTGCGGCTCACGAATGCATTTCCGGCATTGTACTTCCGGTTCACATGCACTTGGTACATTATTCACATAGATTTATACGTCGCTAGCGTGTTACGAACTCAGGCGCTAAACGCTGTTTCGGACAATGCTCCAACGCAAAAACATTCGCGCTGTGCTTGAAGTCGCGCGAGACTATATAGAAAAGAGATCAGAACTTTTTCGAAAATTTCACGACGTTTATAGCCTTTGAAGATCTTCGATAGTTCTACAAGAATTCACCTCTGGGTGAAAAAAATTGAAGGGATTTTCCAAAGACTCCTTTGGGAGTCGATAGTTAGCGACGCGTCTTTGATACTTTGAACAGATCTTTCGCGACTTCCGAAGAGAATTGTTCGGGATTTCTCCAGACCAATGCTTTAAAAAGTTGTTTCCTCACAAACTGGAGTGCTTTCCATCTTCTACGGAATTACAGAATATATATTATTCCTTATCGTGGATCGTTAGCGCACTTGTCATTTAAAACGAACTTAATCGATGGCTTATTGTGACAGAAGTGCATCTTTTGACGACTTTCTTCGTCAAGAATTAAAACCTCTCCGCGACTCAATTAATTTCCTCGAGAAATGTTTGTCCAGATCCTATTCATCCTAGCAACTTGTATCACGGTAATCCTAAAGTAAAGCGACGAAGCTTTCCCGATGGAGAGCTAAAATAATCGACTTTTTAATTGCTAAGAAAGTTTCTTTAGATTGGTGCGAAAAAGATTTGAGAAGAGGAAAGATGCCGGTCGAAAGCATCTAGAAAGTGAAGGGTCGTAGAAGCGTTTGGTTTCCCGCGGAAGCGTGAAATTAAATTCCTTTACCTCCTCCACTCTTTCTGTCTTTCTCCTTCATCCTCTTTCCGCAAGATGTAGAATGTTTAAGAAGACGAAAACATTTCGTCACTAACCTAAGTTTCGACATCCAACGGTGAAATCAGCTTTAGGTACACAATTTAAACGTTTGTAAACTATAAGTACGGCCAAAGAAGTAGAAGCTACTAAAAGGATTTTATTTTGAACTTTTATGAAGCAAGCGCGCCTTTTTATTCGTTCATGGTGTTAAAGCTGCGTGAGATTAGATCTTATTGGAGTTAACTGCTCCCTCAGAATAGTAATTAACGTTTTTATTCACGCGAAGCCAAAGTGAGTCGTGCGCCAAGATTTCAGACTACGAATTTCAATCCTCGCAATTTTCAACTACTTTCTTTATTTTTATTTTATTTCAGTGGAAAGTTTATTAAGTCAATCGTTTAGAAGCAATGAGAAGTCTCTCAAAGACGTTCCCATAGCTCCAATTGATCTTTAGTTTTTTCATTGACATTGGTGGAAATTTTGACGTTTCAATCCAAAGTCAATTACGAACTCGAGATAAAAATTTAAGGAAAACCCAAGGGAAAACTGGAAACTTATCGCATTGGTATTGCTTCTCGATATAAGTGGTTACAATGGAATCACGTTTTTGTTTCCGTACTTGGATGTCATAAAGTTGCTAGCTGGGGTTTCTGTGAAGTTTATCTTCTCTTATTGTTATTATTAATCATTTGTACAGTTCTTCGGAATCAGTTCTGATCACTTTGTTTTATCGCTAAACCGTCAAGATCATAGTTCAAGTTTTTTGTTCCAATTAACTTTTATTGTAATGATACGATTACGTATCATTCCAAGTGTTGCTTCGAGCGCGTTGACACCTTGTTACATTTTTCGAACGAACAAGCATACTTCTTCGGCAGAGGAATATTTATCGCAGTTTGCCTTACACAGTTATCAGTCTTCGGAGTTTCGCATTCATCGCTACGGTTTGTGATTTGCCTGTTTCCGTCAGAAGATGCCCATACACAGGCTTCGTCGACCCTTTGTATTGGCTGAACAAGCGCACGCGTTTTTCTAAAGAATGTCTATTTCGTGGAAGATTCTTTTTTACGGTTTTCATCATTCAGTACAATGTTCCTGGGTATCTTTGAGCTCGATTCGTCATTTGTTAAATGCAGAGAATTTAGGCGCAAACACTCGACTCATTTGTCGTATTGTTATTGAATAGCGTCGTCATTGTTTCTTTGAATACGGTTTACTCCCGACGAAATTGACAGAATGAACGACGTGTTTCACGTTCGAATAGACTAGAATTGTATACATACTTACAAACCATTCTACTCTGCTTAAACATCTGTTTGCCTACAATAATTAAATTTATTCGTACATTAACTACGAATGAAGCATTTACTCTTGCTTTGAATAATGGAAACACGAACTACTTCCAATACGATAAGTCGTTGAAAAAAACAATTTCCCGAAATAAGAAAAAATTGAAGATTGGAAAAATTTAACTTCAAGTTTACAAAGTAAAATTAATCACTTTGCAAAAGCTGATCAAAGATCGGTAAGTCAATTTACATAACTTTCTGATTATTCAGTGAAAAGATATCATCTTTTGAAGCAAGCGAATTCCAGTATTCCGAAGCTCGATTAGACTTGAAAAGACTATATTTCTCGAGGCACAAGGGATAATTAATTCAGGTGGCGCGATCGAGTAACTTTGAGGGATCATAGCAGTAAAGAGTCTGAAAAGCCGAGAGAGTACTACGATGGCAAGAAATTAGCGCGGTATTGTCGGCGCGTTTCATTTCTCGATAAAAAAACGTTTGAGATGGCGTAAAAAATGCCATTCAGCGATTATTATTCGATTGCAAAGAATCACTAAATTACGGAATATCCCTTTGTAAATGTTACCTGCAAAAAAGTATCAGCAAGGAAATTGTATCGTCTAAAAAGAGTTAAATGGCCCAATCACTGGAACGACGCAACATCGGAATAGCTTCGAGATTCTCAAGAGCAGCGGTAAATTGAAATGGCGAAAGAAATAAAATGGAAAAAATCACAGAAGGCGAGAATGCGAAAGAGGATGAGAAAGTGAGAAAGAAGGCCGGGGAACAATGATGCGAAGCCCGAGAATAGGGGAAAAGTTTTTCTCGGTCTTGAGAGTTTCGTCGAGAAGTAAGGTGTGTCACAATGAAGCTTCTGGACAAAACTTTCTAATATTAACCTTCTGAGAATTTATTACTTTCACATAAGCATACCGGCGCTGTTTGCTGAATTACAATTGACGTATGGAGATTTGAAGTGCGAAGAATTTGCGTCTGCCAAAGTAAAAATCGCGCGTTGATTGTTATGCTCGCATAAAGACCGACAGATGAAAGGATCGCGTCACCCGCAGAGGTTGGAGACTGTAGGCAAAATTGAAGAAACTCATAGAGGCGTTGGGAAAGCGGAGTAATATCGTTCTACGACATTTTCATTTTCATCGTACATTGATTGCCGTTGAATCGGATTTGTATGGAAGAAAGGGCCCTTTTTCAATCGGCGCTTGAGGACATTTTTCGTTGTTACCTTGCGATTCAATGTTTTTTGCGTTACATCGAAATTGCGTTTACATCTGCAAAGCTTCACGGACGAAACATTTAATTTTGTTTTTAAGAAAGTGGATTATTGGAAAGTCGGCGATATCGAAAATTTCCTAAAGGTGTTACGTGTAAACATACGGACAAAGGCTGTTGTATTTTAAAGCGGGGTTGACAGGTACATCTAACAATTAAAACTGCTTTATCGAGAACGAATGTCACTAAAATTTCAATAACATTTTGAATTGCACTCTGGTAGCACTTAAACGTGTCCAAACCATTCTGTATGACAGTGTTTTAATGAAATCACAACCTCTGGCACTTTTTGTTAATCGTTATAGTGAGATTATCAGTAATCCGGTGAATGTTTCATCCTCTTTCGAAGTGTTACGCCCACCACTACACTCCGGGAAAGTACAGAAGGCGATAGAAAAATGTCGCTCGAAAATTGAATTTCATCGCGACGCGATCTACAAAGCTTTGAAGTTGAGATGTCGGAGAAACAGGAGATACCTTGTCAGGCATTTTTCGTCGAAGAGCGCGAAAATTCAATCGATTATTTCTGAAGCGGATAATTCTCATCGTTGCAGTCGCGCAAACTTCGTAAGCTTCTAAGCATTTTTTAACTGAGCAATGTCATTATATTCCCGAGATAAAACAACACAGGGTAACGGTACTTGCTTTGCAGACGAATCGAAGCTACTAGAATTTCTGATTGCAACGAAACTCGCTCGAAATGCGTGTTCATTTCAACACTGTGATATTGCAAGCCTCCTCGTTTAACAAACGTGCCTTCACGAGTAGTGTAATCTCGTATTGAGGTTGCTACATAACGCGGTAGATCATTACCAGGGATAATGAGATGAAATGTGGATAGAACGTAAAGCATAATTAAACTATTATATCGCTGAGCCTGCGAGCGGGAAGACGCGCATTGTGTTTGCCGAATCGATGCTACGAGCGCGCTAATCATACGAGACAAATTTATTGTTACAACATTTATCAGCATCGCTTTCGTGGTTCAACTATGCAACGACGAGAGGACAAAAAAGTACATCGCGACATAACTTTGTTCCGAACTATTTGAGCAACTAACTTTGGTTCCGCTATTTTTTTCTCGCATCAAAGCTCGTCGGAATCCATATAAATATGCATTCATTCAAATGTAGTTCATGAGCAAAGTTATCGTGTTCAATGCACTTTTAATCCGTGTTCGTTGAATTCATAAAATTTTCCCGTTATCGTTTAATTTTCAAGTCATTTTGATCAGTCAGTATTGTCAGTAATAACGACGCTTGCAAATTGCATTCGTAACAACGTTTTATAAAATTACAATAATCAATAAAACGCAGGAGAGTAAGAGAAAAGAAAGTGATCATAAAGCTCCGTATTATTTTTTCCGACTGGACATTTCGAAATCAAGTCCGTATTGAATCGGAGCGTCGCGTCTGTTTTGAATTTCAAAGCAGAAAAGAATTATCAGTGTCCGGCTTTTCAATTCATCCGCTATCAAGAATTTATTTTGCTTCACTCATGCACGTCACGTTGCTTCGTTTTACTTTTGGACATGTTGATACAATTCAGGCATTTAGTCTTTCTTCACTTACCTACGCCAGTATTTTTCACGCAAAAATCATATGGGTGTACGCTCGTAATCCCTACGCTTCCTAGTGTCTGTATAAAGCATCATTAATATGCGGAGCATAAAAAAGACGGAACGAGCAGACGAACAAACACGGTGGGCAAGACAAAGGAGTTGAAAAAATAACTCGGGCCTCACATTTTGGCGTGAAAAATACTGGCGTAGGTA
>JABFQM010003637.1:0-11278 GCA_022816865.1 Zelostemma sp. ZL-2020
AACATTTTTCTTTTAAAAAACTGTTAAAATTTTCAATTGTTCGTTACGAGCATTTTTGCACAATTTTTTCAGTGGCTTATTTTTTTTCGTGAAGAAGAAGATGTTGTTAAATAAATTATATTGGCATGTTAAATGTAATTAATGACGTTGCGTTATAAATATTTTTTCTAATTCACCCTTGCATTAAAGTATCGATGTGCTCCGAATTTTGCATGTAAACATATAACCTACCAATTTTTATTGATTTTCGCGATTTCTCGTTGCGTCTCCAGTTCTTCCTTGAGGGGAAACTTTGCCAAATACATGTGTCAGAAAAGATTTATTGCCGTCGTAAAATATTAGCCGAAATCGTTTTAGGGAAAATTGAGATTCAATAGGTACAGCACTTGGATAGCATAATAGTTTTCTGGGAAATTTTGACTTGTATTGCTTTTTTAATCAAAAAGAATCGAATCAGAAACTCAATGCCCACACAAACTCTAATGATAAATTTTTAAAAAATCCCAAAAAGTGTGGTACTTTCTACGATATTTAACTGCACTTGTTCCACTTTTTTTTTTATTGCAACATTTTAGTTCACTTTGTGTTCTATGTTTTATTACATAAATACGCAAAGAAAACAAAAAATTATTCAAAATTTGTAATGTTTGGTTTTTTAATATTTCGATGACTCAGAATTCGAAAAGTGGTTTCACATTTGAATCACGAAATGAGTGCGTAATGAATCAAGCCCGAACTTTCATTTTTCATTTTTGTTTCATCGTCGAAATAAAAGCCCATCACAAAATTTTAAAAAATCAAAAGAGCGAAATTGAATTTTACACTTAGCAATATTGATATAAAAAAGATTAAGACAATACGATAATGTTTTCTAAAAGTATGATTAGATAATAAACTCTTCGAGAAGGAAATATTTATTAGTAAAATTCGCGATCGAATTCCATGTTTTACCAACGAATAAAATAATAAAATGTATAGTGCAAAAAGACAAACAATTACAGTAGGTAACGTCGTGCTGTCAAAGTTCAAAGTTTGTCGCGACTAAAGGAAATAGTTTTGCGAAGATAATCGATTTTGTGGTGGTTTCCTGATACGATCAATCAGGAAACCAGTGGGACTGTAAAGTAATGTGACATTTGTGCACAACCATAACGTTCGTACAATATTTGCCCCTAGATTTCCGGGTCGTTAATTAATTTGTATGAAACAGCAGATGCTAAGGCTGTGCCAACTTGCGTTAAGTATCAGTAAACAATTGTACATTGTGTCCCTTATTTCGCGTCGTGTTTATGCGGATTTGGCTTACATTTCGCCAATACTCGGATTACTAATGAACTCTTCAATCATTTCCATTCTCTCATTGAATAAAGTAAATTATACACAGAAAAACCTTTCTATTCTTCCCTATTTATCGTTTGGGAACAAAATGTTGTAATTAACAAATTTACTTTGTCAATGACGAGGCCCCAAATTTATTATTCGATTACGTTCGCGTTTCTAGAAGATTTCGTGCTTCGTAAGTTCTATTATATTTGATTGATTGGTATAAAAAATGTCATTCCATCCAGTGAAATTCATATTACATGCTAATACTGAATTTTCAAAGAAATAAAACTAATTTTTATTGTTTCAGGTACATTATCACAACATGAAAAATTTAATCTGTCTCGTCTACTTCGTTCTCGTTGCAATAAATGTCACACTGGCAGAATATAATCTCATAGATTCCGGTAAGCATTTTTTTTTTAAGCACAAAAACTGTCAAAGGTTTAATAAATTAATCACAAAAATATGCATGCAATTACAAGAAGCGAAAGAAGGTTTTATTATTGTTACAGTGTTTTTTCTTTCGAATATATATTTGTTTTCAAGTTTATGTGTTTTATTACGGAATTCAAACATCTCAAAGGTAGAATTGAAAACGCCGTTGGCTGTTTGAGGAAGCAAAGTTGAACAGATATGAAAATAAAAATTAGTTGTTTTTTTATTGCACCCGGAGGCAAGCTGTTTCATTAAAAGAAGTCTTCCGCTAAAAATTTGCAAGTACAACATCGAAATCCATGTTTTTATTCAAAGTTTCATTATTTCCGGGCAAGATAAGATGCTACAACTTGAAATTTCTTTCGTAATTACGTCCCCAATTTTGTGTTCCGTGAACCCTACGTGTAAATCAAGAAATAAAGTAACATTAAAAACGCGAATCTCAAAGTTTTACGAGACTTTTGAAACACTCGTTATCTTAATAACGAACTCATTTTAAATACAAGGAAAAACGTTCGTAATATTTGACAAAATATTACGAAGACTTTAGTGAAACCATAAGATATTTTTAATTGTTCCGTAAAATTGATGTGATTGGTTCTAAGTGCGCATTATCGTTAAGAGTATTTAATGATTCATAAACCGCAAATACGTTAAAGTGCCTTTTCCAAATACAAGAAAAAGTTATTTCAGCAGTATACAAATTATTGACGCTTACGTTTTGACATAAGTTCAACGATTTTTCCGGTCAATTTTTTTGCAGTCTTTTAATGACGAACGTAGTAATGATAGTTATGTAATTTATTGCGATAAATCGAATTGAAATATTGGTTTATGCAAATGTTTATGGAACTCTTGTTGCTTAGATCCAGAAATAGCGGAAAAATTCGACGATTTGGAAAGAACCGTGTACAAAAAGTTGCTGCTGAGAATGGAAGCTGAACAATATCTGAACGAAGCCGAAAATGAGCACTTGATGGTCCGAAAATCCCAGCGATCTCCGTCTCTACGTTTGCGATTCGGCCGCTCGATTCCTGAGATTCCATTACATAAATCTCAGTCCGCAAAGCGATTAAACTACCTTAACATCCAAACTCCAACAAACGAACCGGACAATTAATGTAAAACAAAAGAACATTTCATACGTACCGTCTATAAAAATAATTTTGAATGATATCGTACGACAATATAAGCCTGTTCAATAATTGTTTTCCAAAAATAATCAGATGGATGAATAGTAAACCTTGTAAACGTAATTTAGGGCACGATGTAAAGAGAAATCTTTACTTGAATGCATACTTTCACTTACAATATGCATTGACTAAACTAGAATTATCGTCTTCATCATTTCTGCAACAAAGTGAAAATTCATTTGAAAAGCTTTTGAACTAACCAGGGAACGCGGATTTTGTCGACGTAACACCGTAAATTGAATAAGAGTGCCAATTATTATTGTACGTCATTTGTTTTCGAAGAACTACTTAATGAACGATGCCTGCTATAAATTTTCTATCCGTTAAACATGTAGTTCAACGTGAACATTGTAGAAGATTATCTGTGTCGGAACATAAAAATTGTATTTTTTGTTCACGTTATTTCCAAGACTTCTAATTTGGCTAAGTTAATTGTTCACTTTAAACAATTTACTAAAACTCGTCTAGTTGTGTCGGCATACTTTGGAATCATCGGAAACCGACACTTCGAAATTAAGTATCGGAAATAACGCGAACAAAGAGAAAGATTCAGAAAGCCGAGCGTTCGACGAGGAATCCTTCTGAATCATCGCAACAATTCGTAATAATTCTAGTGTGATCATGAAAATTGTATGAATCGTATGAACTGTAGAACAATAGATTGTGTTATGCAACGATGATGGAGAATTTTTATAAAGTAAACTATTGCGTTGAAATTTTACGGATAATATTTATAAACAATCGAACGTATGGACATGCACGAGTACGAATATTATCATATCAAAGGCCGTACACTGACTGATGATAGCTTCAATAAGTATGCTATTAAAATAAATTATATCTGGAATACTGCAATTTCATGATTTAGAAAATGGACGTCTTTTTTATTACGATAACCCTCAATCCCTAAAATAAATTTTCTACATTTTCCGTGAAAACTGTTTATTCATTACCGAAGAATGAATTAATTGCTAGACAATCAATCATCAAATATCTTAGAAATTATGGCTTCATTTTCATAATTATTATTCAAGTATTCGGAGTCGCTTCAAAAGCGATTATTGAATATTGACGTATCATCCCTGGTGCTTGATGATACTTCATTTTTACGTTCGAAAATGGTCAACAAATTATTTTAAAAATGACATTTAAGGTGGATCGATACTTTAATGTAAGGGTGAATTGGTAAAAATATTTATAATGCAACATAATTAATTACATTGAATATGCCAGTATAATTTATTTAACAATATCTTCTTCATGAAAAAAATACACGACTGAAAAAATTGTACAAAAATGCTCGTAACGAACAATTGAAAATTTTAACAGTTTTTTGAAAGAAAAATTTGCATGTTCGGTTATTTATATTGTTCACATGACTATTTGCAACAACTTAACCGTGGCGTTTTGAAAAATATTCATTTGCCAAAAAGATGCATGCATTTGTTCAATAAGTCGGTCGAAAATTCTTTAAACAAATGCATGTATCTTTTCGGCAAATGAATATTTTTCAAAACGCCACGGTCAAGTTGTTGCAAATAGTCCTGAGAACAATACAAATGACCAAACATGCGAATTAGCTAAGAAATAAAAGTAAAATAGTGAACCTCAAGCAACCAAAGTTTTGCAGTTTCCAGTAACTTCAATCAATTTTAATAAATATTTCTTCCTCAATGTTTAAAGCAGTCATAATAATATCAATAAAAAACAGAAAAAAACGATCCGTGTTTGCATATTACGAAAAACTGTCAAGAAATGTTGTTAAAAAGAACAGCATGCAAAAGCGCGAAAGAATAAAAGTAGTATAGAATTGCAATAGGCCGACAGTGATGTAAACGATGACGACCATGTTAAAGGCGAGGGCTCGTAAATAAACTGATAACTATTAATTCCGAAAAAAGGAGATTCGATTCCCTTTGGATATCAAATGAAGTTAATTACTGATATAAACAGAATGAGGAAACACCACTTACTAATTGAATAGCGAAATATTCCGTCATCAAGGGAAAATCAATAGGAACCAATAAAATTAATTCAGAATCGAGAAATTAAGTGACCGCACCTTCGAATTTCAGCACAAAAAAATGAGAGGAAAAAATGTAATCAAGTAAATTTTATGTTTGTATGGGTAATGGAAATGTCACCGCTTTGTTTTTTCAATAATTGGCGCCATGAAGTAGAGGGTGCTCTTTTGCACTGTAACGACTTTGAAAACTGAGAAATGTACTTGATGTTTTACTTTGTGTAATACTACGCGGTAGAAAATATTGCGACAATTGATAACTTCATTATATTTTGTACTATTTTTGAAATAATCATATAATTTTGTACGCAGACGCGTCATTGATGAAATTAAAGATAAGCGCAACTACGCAGCCGGAAATTATACCACTTTGTTGCACTTTGCATAAGACGTTCATAGAATGTTTTGTTTCCACCCCGTTTAAGAAAATATCACGAGATTCGGAGCAATGCGGCATTTCTCTTTGAAATTTCATACTTAACAATTCTGATCCAAATGATTCTGTATTTAGTGTCTGAATCGGGCTTTCTTATCAACGCATTGTGGACTTTCCGGGTGCCAGATGTAACTGGCGGCATACATTTCCATGAAATATACTTACGCATTGCATTAACGAAGAAGTGATTTTCTGTTAACAATTGTAAGACAAAGATTCTATATTCGAATTAACATGTTTACTTCAATGTCGCTGAATGTGTAGGTCAGGAGAGAGTCGGCAGCCTTGGGTCGGAGTATGCCTTGGGCCGGAGTATGCCTTGGGCCACTCGTCTTTTTTCGAAAACTATTAAAGTTAAAATCTTGAATTTTTTACAGGGAGTAAGGAAAGTAATTTTGGTAATCTCTATCCAAGTTTCATCGAAAAAATTGGATTTTTCTTCTTGAAAAAAAATGTACCTCATTTTCAAGGGACCAAAGTAAATTTTTTGTTAAAAGTTTTTCTCTAATAAAATTGATAAAACTCAATTTTTATTTTTTTCTAATGAATCAGACAATTCAAGTAAGTATCAGATAATAGATTTCCAGCAATATTATTATGAAATAAGTTTTGCAAGCAATTTAACATTGAAAAATGTGTTGAAATGCACAATCGGGTGCCTTGGGCCACAGTTTCGGAGGCAAGGAAAGTTGATAAATCCAAGACACCAAAAAAATCGATTAATTTAGTGTAAATAGATGAGAGTATTCGATTTTTCGGATTTTTCGCCATTATTTTCAATACCATTATTTATTTACGAAAAAATAACGACGAACTAATATTCCGTTTATGAACAACAATATTCATTAATTTTTTATGACTTTGAACAATATTGTGTCAAAGAATCTGCAATTTTTTTCCATTTTTATGATGCTGAAATGCGTAGAAAATTGTGGCCCAAGGCATTCGCCAATGAGGGTGCCTTGGGCCAAATGTCAATAAATTTTTAAGTCAACTTTGTAGATATAAATTATTTGAGGAACCAAACAAAAAAAATTCACATCAGAGCCAAAGAGTTATACTGCGATGCTGCTGTTTTCTTTTTTCAATATTTCATTCCCTACTTGCCAAAAAAAAATGGAAACCGAAAAATGGCCCAAGGCTGCCGACTCTCCCCTACTTATAATATGAGGGGGAAAGCATAACTACCTTTACGCTCGAACTAAAGGGCTTTTGTCCCGAAAAGTTCGCGCTTGGAACGAGATAACTGCATGAGAATCAAAACATGAAATACTGAAATATAAAAAATACTACGCAATAGAAAAATCAATTTTGAACACATACATCTCAATAAATTTTTTTCTAAAACGCGTAGTTTTCGAGAAAAAATTTAAAATTTGAAATTTTCTTCTTGATATTTTCAATGTTTTCAAAATATAAATCGCGATAACTCGGCTAATTATGCATGAAACTGTTTGAAATTTTTATAGTGCACGCGCGAAACTCTAGCGATGCCGACAAGTTCATTAGCATGCTCAAAATCTTATATTAATTTGTAGTAGCAAATTGCAAATTAATACGAGTTGAAACTCGTGTTTTACTGGTTTCATGAGAAAATAAACCGTAG
Source organism: Zelostemma sp. ZL-2020 (assembly GCA_022816865.1). Classification (NCBI taxonomy): domain Eukaryota; kingdom Metazoa; phylum Arthropoda; class Insecta; order Hymenoptera; family Platygastridae; genus Zelostemma; species Zelostemma sp. ZL-2020. The sequence continues at coordinate 7,020 of JABFQM010003637.1, forward strand.
AAATTACGGATTGTTCTAAAAAAATGTAACGCGCCGAAGCAATTTTTCGTTTTTAACCCGCGAATGACGTGAAAATAGATCGAAAAACACCATAATATTCGAAAATTTATTTATATATGGTGACTCGCTTTCACCCCTTTTTATGACCGGCGTTTTCAATCGTATTACTTCGAAAAATGCGATTGAAAAATTGTAATAGGAGAATACGATTGAGCTATCGTCTTCAACGGTTTTCTGATTATTACTATTAACCATGGAATGTTGAAATAAACAAATTCTGAAACAAAACCTATTCAGTACCAAATCTATAATGACCGTTTCTGGAAAGAATATTAATGAACAATCGGATCATCAAATCTTCTCACGTTTCGAAATATATTTTACGACAGCGTCGAACTTGCCTTGAATAATGGATATCATAGATTTGATACAAACTTGTCAGACCTTTTGCAAAAATGATTTCATACATGTCCAAACATATGTATACATAAAATATTGGTCCCTAAATCGAAATTCCGGTGAAATTGATCGATTAAAAGCTAAACCACTTCAGAAATGTCTGATCGGTAAAACATCCTGCCGTAATAGCTTTTATGTATGAGATAAATTACATCTAGATATGGTAAAGCAAATTACGGCAGTATTCAAATTTCCCGCGCAGTACGCTGCGCGCGCACGCTTTTGCGGAGCGAAATGAGCGGAATATTTGAATGTACCGTCAATTTTATCGAATTTCTTTTCGAAGACTCGGCTGCTTTTTACAGCTTTGCTATGCTAAAATGTAAGAAAAGTTTGTGAAAAAGTTGAGTAAACAAAACGAAGAGGAAAAAAGTGCAGAATGTGGGACGCTGGCTCTCCCATAAAGAGGAGTTCTCGCATTTATTTGCCATCGGTGGTGGGGGCGTTACGTCCCACGTCTCGCACGCGCGCGCGCAAGTGACAAAATTAATCCGAATTCTTTGATTACACATAACCCTTTACAACTTACAACCGATAAACCGTTCCCAAAAGTATCATTTTACTCCGCTGCGCATCTTCATTCGCTGTCGATAAACGCATTGTCGCGGAACGTCAAAGCTCGGAAAATCAAATTACGCTCGTGAGTCATCGTTCGTGTGGGACCGTGTGTTTGTGTGCTAAACCTTTTGTCTTTTTCCTCGCTTTTGACAGCACCTTTGGCAACAAAAGTTTCAATTTCCAATGCGTAAATACCAACCTGAATAGTGCGGATTCGCGAATGACCGTGCCATGCGATCGAAATTACTCGTTACTCCGCAATAAGTAACCAACACCCACATTCGTTCATAACCTTCCTCGAAGTATCCGATGTACGCAATACTTCGCAATGCGATGTTACGAAATTTTGAAAACGGTTTTTCCTAGATCAATATAACGGTTTTTAGTAACTTTTCTGCCTTTTCAGAAACCGGACAAATCACATTTCCGAAATGGATATCGGGTTTTCGTCTTACCACAATGGAGGTCCTGCCCGAGAGCAAGACTTCGGCAGATTGTCGCAAACAATAGGAACCTCCGTACTAAAAATATCGCAAAATGGTGAGGAGAAATAAAAAATGCAAAAGCCAAAAAATTATGGACGATGATTAACTTTTTTGAATTCTCCGCAGTATCTTCCATGCAGAAAATGGTCAACCAATTGGGCGGTTCTACGGACTCGCAAGAACTTCGGAATCAATTGTAGGTGTAAACGTAAACAAGTGCCTTCGTAAAAAAATTGTCAATTAAATTAAACGACGTAAAATAACATGTACACTTACGTTTGTTCGAATGTTACAAAAGACGTGGTTTTTGTTTCAAGGCATCAGATACAGCATTACACGCAGCAACTTGCGAAGGATACGAATGTCCACCTCAAAGACCTGGCAGTCCTGGCCAATAATTCCGAGTCTGGCAGTCCCGGGGAACAGCGACAAAGGAAAATGCAAAGAGAGAGATTGCACGATGAATTTACTACTGCTCTTAACAGTTTTCAGGTACTTCCCAATGCGGTGTCGAAAACAAGAACACACTGAATCGTTTCTCAATTGTAACGCGGATTACTAAACTTTGGAGCTTGTTTTCTTGCAAATATAATAACTATCCTACGATTTCGAACAAACGGCCCCTGATGCTTGCTCAGATTTTTCTATGTAATTATCCCCTCGCGTCAATTTTAATTTTCACTTGGTTACACAAGTGTAATTAAGTCCTCTTAATGCAGAGTCACATGTGACATTGAAGTTCTTTACATGTCTACACTTACATAAACAAATCACGATATCAACTCCGAGCATTGTATCGCATTCCAGTACATCCCAAGATTCTTATCTGTGCTTTTCAGTCTCCGCATTTCAGATTTTTGCTAGCCGAAACTAAACAAATATGTAAATCTAATTGCTGTTTTTCAACTTCAGGCAGTGCAAAGATTGGCCGCGTCGAAGGAAAAGGAAATGGTTAGAAAAGCGAAAGCCACTGTCGGAATCAATGCTTTTGTCGAAAAGAAACAAGAAACACTGATCGAACTACAAGACAATAAAACTCAGAAACAAATGCAGCAGCAAGCGTTGCAAGAGGAAATGAACTTGCGAATGCTTCAAGAGCAGGAAGCCAGTATACGCCAGTTAGAAGTGAGGCTACTTTAGATCCCAAAAATACAAAAGAAAGTAGCGGAATTTAAGAATGGAATTGAACACGTTTTTTTTTTCAGAGCGACATTAGCGACGTCAATCAAATTTTCAAAGAACTGGGAGCGCTCGTGCACGAACAGGGCGAGGTTATTGACTCCATCGAAGCTTCGGTAGAAAGAACCGAAGTTTTTGTGAACCAGGGGTCGGAACAGCTGAGACAGGCGTCGACGTATCAAACCAAGGCACGCAAAAAGAAGTGCATCCTGCTCACCATCGCGTCTACGATTATTCTCATGCTCATTGGACTTCTGATATGGCAAGCTTCATAAAGCTGCCTAAAAAAGGGAAAAAGCAGTACTCAAAAAATTCCGAAAAAGACTTTGTAATCTCGATGGCTTAAACTGTAGGAAAAAGGGCGTAGCTACATGACAGCCAGTTTTGGAAGTAAAGTCTGTACATTTCTCGTCTGGTTCGAGTACGTGTTTTCATCATGGGACATTACGGCGAAAGTTATTTGTAAAGTCTGAGAATCAAATGACAAATTACGAGCGAATTATGGTTCATTTGTTGGAAATATAAATGTCATCCTTTTTTAAATAACGTCGAGAACAAGGATTGTGATTTCATCGAATGCAATGACGACTTACGAGACGTGTAACGTTCGATTTATACGATATTCTACTGCACTATAGATTATGTATTATTAAAATGAAACTGTTAGTGTAGTTATTGTCATTGCCAAAAGTCGATTTTTATTTTATTTGCCATTTCGTAGATTTGGAATGAGGGTAGAGAAAACGGAGCTTGCTCTGGACCGATAACAGGACAATTGAAGCCAAAAATGTTTTTAATGGACCTTTTACCGAAGCTAATTACGTCCGAAAATCGCTTCTCGTAAAAAAGTCGCCGAAGCTTTAAAGAGTTGATATTATTTACGTTGATTTGTCGACAAAATGCATTATTTTATATTAATATTTAACAACGGAATGTATGAATATGCGGAATATTATGGCTAAAATATAACATTTCTATTTTTCGTTTATATTCGAACAACTTTTCGACATTACGTATGATTATTCCAATTTTTTTGGAACTCGACTCTACTAACCCGAACACGAAGTTTATAATTTACAGAGTTAAATAATAACTTGCGAAAATCATTCCTAGGGGCATATTTTTGAAACGTAACACTTTCCTGTATAATTATTTTTGACGAAAAGTTTCAAGAATATTCACCCTTCAACTCCAGCACGTCGGAAGGAAGTCTTTGTAGATGTAATTATTTTACGGTACTTTATGTCCTATCGCGTAAAAAATGTAATCACTTGTATTATAATAATTCGACAGATTTGTTAGTTCTGCTCGTTGCGTGAGTTTTTGGCGTCAGTTGAACGAAACAGTTGTCTAATTTATCAAATTTTATATTTTCAATTTCAATACGAGCATTGAAATTAGACTGCAATAATTTCCATTTGTTTTTTCAAACTTTTTATGGTCAATTACTTTCTATTGTATCTTTATCTTATAGACATGTATATTTGTATAGTATTTAATAGTTGATACTGTATCATTAAATTACGCTATGTAAAAGAATTGTTTTCAATAAAATGTTATGTTATGGTGCAAAATACA
>JABFQM010003638.1:0-11275 GCA_022816865.1 Zelostemma sp. ZL-2020
TGCAACAAGTTTACATTGTGCTGCAATTTTTGGAGGATGCCAAATCATGTCTATTTTAATAGAGCATGGATGTATCGTTAATGCTACAATGGAAAAAATGCTCACTCCACTGCACCTTGCTGTAATGAGTGAAAACTTGGAGACCCCCTTGTTTTTGATGGACCATGGTGCTGACATTTATGCTCGAGATTCATGGGGAAGGACTCCACTTGGTATGGCACTTACTCAGAGAAGTCCTCTTATTGTAAGTGCTCTTCTACTACGTGGAGCTGATCTCGTTGTTTTAAAAGATGCCAGAACTTCGATAAATGACGGTTCTGTAGACGAAATCTGTAAAGCTTTTAACATGCCAGCGCATTGCACTTCCCAGCTTTCAGAGCAAATATCTGAATTGACTGTGGATGATACATTCATTGATTACAAAGAAGGCGATGAAGTTTGTTTTACCTTTAATTCTATTGGAAGAGTTTTTGAAAGATACAGTAAATGGATAGAAACCAGGATGAGGATTTTGGAACTGCCCATGGAAGAAGTAGAAGCGCTCATCAACAATGAAACGTCAAAACCAGTGCACATAAAACTCGCTTCGGAAGTGATGCTGTTGCGGAAAACGGAAATTGTCGATGGAGTCACGTTATACGATTTCCTCTTGAGGAACCACAAGGATTTGGCTGGATATTTTGGAACGAAAATCGAAGCTGATGAAAAACTCTCGCAGTTCACATGTTTAGGGTACTACAACTTATTAAAGAAGCGAGTTGACGACATCGAGAGGTACAACCTGGAGAGTCTTGCTGCGAATACTTTATGCAAAGTATTAGAGAACAAGCTGCCCTTGGACATGACTTTACAAGTCTGCAGTTTCTTGAGCAAATACGATTTGAAAGTTTGCCTTAACGCGTTCACCGGTTTTGTATTGTATCAAGAAATCAACGTGGTGAAGACTGCAGTGGAATTCGTCTCTATGCAAAATTACGACTATTATGATTCTGATGAATATATTGAACAGCCGTCAAATTCAAAAGTTCATCGGGAACGAGAATCTTTCATGAAGAGAATTTGCGAAATTTGGGAAGAGAATCGAACCGACCTGCTATCAATATTGCAATTGAGTAGTAATTACTCGATTAGTTGTAATAAACCTTTGTGAATTTACGTGTCATTACAAATTTCATTAGATGCGTTTGAGGGAAAAAATATCTAAAGAAAATACATATTTTAATGACACTGTTTTTGCAGCGAAAAAAGAAAACTTGTAGAGTTTTCATTCATGATTTGAGTTCTCTTTTATAGTTTCAGTTCAACGTTACTTTATTCTACATTTTGTCGATGATGATTATCTTTATATGCGGATACAAACCTGTTTAGATGTTCAGAAAAACTTTTCGTTTAAAATGTATTTTTGTTTTAATGAAGATAATTAAAATTTAATAAAATCCATGTAGTAATTTGTACGATGCGTAAATTATATCGTTTTAATTTGATCTGTTCTTATCAAGACTCGATTTTATGCTAACAAGTATTTCTTTACAACGTCAAAACTCATGAATATACTTTATATACATGAATACTTCTACCAGTATCTTGTAATCAATTGTTTATCTCTTTGATTGATAACACTAATAAAGTCTATCAGTGTTTGGGTTTCTTCTTTGTTGAAAAATAATGGCACTTACGTCTGTACATTCCAAAGTCTGTTTCGTTATTATCTTATCACTTATCAAAAGCGAAATCAAGGTTTTCCTGCCTACCAAAAAAGAAAAACGTGAACAGTAGTACTTGAGTTATCGACGATAACGGAACTAATATTTTTGTCAGTTATTCCGTCATAAACGATATCGATTAAAGAGGATCTAAAAAACTCGAAAATTTTGGAATCGATTTGAAATGTCGAAAAACTACGTTTCTGTAATTTCAATGTCGAAGCAAATGCGTATTTATTGGGGATCGGTAAGTAAAATCGTTTCATCTACAGAAATGTATTTCCAAAAATGAAGTACATCCAATCGATGACAACATTTAAAGCGTGCAATATCAAATTAGACTCTCTATTTTCTTATTTGTACACTAAACAACAAAGCTGATTTCAATAAGTGAACAATATTTTCCAGCGTTTTCGAGTGCGAGCTAGTCCACTTTTAGAATCCATTGTACGCCATTAACTAACAATTTAAAATTTTTCCGGAAACGACGCAAATGATGCCGAGATTCCAAAATTTCTCCGAAGCAATCGACACCGGAAACGAAGAGAACGTCGGAAATTACATCGCACAATTCCAATTTTTTGGAAATATTGCTGACAAATGGAATGACTCCTCTCCGTTCGCAATTGACAAGAATAATTTCAACATTGTCAAATTTCTTGTGGAAAACGGAGCCGACATTCGCCACGAAACGGAACATGGAAAACCCTTTTATTTAGCAGTTTCCAAATGCTTTCACAAGATCATTCATTATCTTCTACAAAAACGAATTGACATCGATGAACAAAATTCACACGCTGACACGGCGCTACACTCGCTTTGCAATTCGTATTCAAGAAACTTGGAAACTTGCACGCTTTTACTGGATCATCGGGCTTCGTTGGAAGTAGTCAATGCAAACGACGAAACTCCTCTTCAACTCGCCATCGATATATAATACAATAGTCTATATTTTACAATGAATCTTTATTTAATGTTTATTTTAAAACTACAATATGGTTTAACAAGTCTTTAATTGAAATTTTCTGATTAAAAAAATTGTTTTATTCCGCGTGATTACAACTTAACGACATTTAACGTAACTTCAATGTAGACTTTATGTATTGTATTTTTTTGTCATTTTTTATAGATTCAAAGTAAACAATTTTTAGCATTTGTTTAGTTGACTCGAGTCAACAAATTATTAGAACATTAAAGAAACGTTGAACTGTGTCACAATTTTTGCTTAAATAAACATCGTATTAAAAACATAAAAGTTACTATCTTATAGAAATAAATAACTCAATTATCGAATCTGTAAGACTCATTAATATTAAAAAATAACATTTGTCTTTTTAAACTTGAAAAAATAACAAAAATCTAATTTCCAGTTCGCAAGTGAATTAATACAAAATTAAATCTCACAAAAACATCTTCCATTTAGAAATGTACAATTAGTTAAATAATCATGAGACGTCATCGTCAGAATTGATCCAAATATTTCGACATCTCGATACTGCTGCAAGTACTTATCACAGAAGTTACAAATTAACACCAAAAAGCAAATAAAATAGCGTAAAAACAAAAACTACAAGTACATACTATGCAGCATTTCAAAACAATAATTATTTCTTGATCAAGAAAAAAACGCAACAAAAAAATTACTCATATTAATGTAACAAAATTAATTATCACTCTTTGACCAATCTCTCTACCGATAAACGCAACAGCGAGTCTACTCGCTGTTTGAAGGAGTGTAATCTGAGAACGGTGTCTTCTTTTGCGACTCATCGCTGCTTGAGGAGCTTTGACCCGAAACCTGGCGAATCGATCGAGGCACCTTGGTAGAAGTAGGGGCTCGAAAAACTGCATCATCTTGTGAATGCTGAGAGACAGGTGTGAAGAGATTACACTGCGATGTTCTGCGACTCGAACCCAAAGCTGATTGTTGACTCGAAACTGACAAAGCTCTGGAGTTTCGTGAGTTCAGCGTCATTCTCGACCTGCAATTCAATTCTTGAATTAATAAATTACAATAATTTGTTCACTGAAACATAAAGTAACATAGATTACATCATTTCAGTTCCATTGCCGCAGTTTGGACATGCCGGGGTTGACAGAGTCAGCTGTTTGAGACGCTCTTTTTCAGCCTTTTCCTTCACTACCAGACATTTTATCAGCTTCTTTTGTTTTTCTGCCTTTGCCATTATTGACCAGTACTCATTCTTGATCATGGCGTATTTTTCGTCCTATTTTTGAAACAAGTTTGATTTAAAAAAGGTTTTACAATACACGCACTTATAAATATTTTCAGTTGAAGTTTTGACAATAAAAAATGTTCGTGAAACCAAATCAAGTTTTCTCATTTTATTTCGATGAAAAAATATGCATACCACGACATTGAATCTGTTAACGATGATGTGCATCTGGGATGTTTGGAAACTGACGATATGACGAATTTCTTCCAATTTGTTGGTGACCGACTCGAAATAACGTGCCAAATCAGGCTGAAGAGGAATGTTTATAACCAGGGAATTAACATTCGTAGATTTGCACTGCGGACACTGCTTTTTCGCTAATTAAACATTAAAAAATCGATAACATTTAGCTCCGAAAGATTTTTGAACAATAAACGAACTTTTGCAGAGTTCGTACATAACCTCTAAATTTTGTCGAAACTTACTCATAACGACACATTTGAAGCAAAAAACGTGGCCGCACTGAGTGATGGAAAAATGCTTTTTTGCGGTAATTAATTTCGCAAAACAATGGTTACAGCGAATCCAGGTGACATCCATGTTTGAATTTTCAAAAAATCGCTTTATTTTTGGACGTTAAAAAAACTACGACGGAACAAGACTGATCATGTCTGAATTCTGATTGACCACGTGACTCGTTGCAGTGCCACCTGGTGGCGAACATGAAAATCAGCGCGGAATTCAAATTAATTTTTCGTAACGCACGCACGGAAAACACGCCTGTTCAGTGTGAGCAATCGTTCGTATTTAATTCTCGATGTATTCAATTGTTCCAATGCTCATTTTCACCCCGTTTTATTATTCATAAAGAGGCAAACTGGGCCCTTCCCCACTATTTTTTCTTTGTAAATGAATACTCGAAGTTTCTACCTTACCTGGGGTATTAATTAATAAAAACTTCAATACGGTATCAACATTCAATTTCGAATCGTAAACCGATTCTAGTGACTTGGGAGAATATGCTCGAGTCTCAAAATCTAGAATATCATTGTTAACTTCGAAGAAAAATACTAATTAGTTCGAACTCGACTAAATAGTGCTATTTTCCGAAATTAACAATCAAATCCCAGATATCGAGACTCAATTACGTTCTCCCAAGTCAATAGAACCAGCGTACTGTCCTAAATTGCATGTTAAAACTGTATTGAATTTTTTTTATTAATAACCTCTCTAAAAGCCGATAAGGTAGAAACCAACCCGGGGATATTTAAATTTCTCGCGGTTTTTGCGCCGCGCGCCGGTTGGCAGCACTTCGCCCGTGAAGCAAGTGCTGCCACGATCGCGAGAACATGGCTGCGCAACTATGTGCAACGCAGCGGCGCTCCCAGATGAGTTCGGAACACAGGTAATCTCGCGAGTGGATACTAAGCCTACCTTTAGTTGGCAGTAATCTTCCGCGTTTCGGTTGGCCAGGACTGCCTACGTCGTGTGTTCTGTGTGCGTCGTGAAAGGAAGCGGATAAACGGATTAAAGCATCGAAAACACCTGATCTCGCGCAACGTACGGACGATCGAGTTTCTTCGCAATCGCCGATAATCACGGATACAATGGCCGAGAGCAAAGGTGCACTCATTGGAAAGACAATACAAAAACACGCGGGCAGGGCGAAAGAGAAGGTACGTTCTTCGTAATTGCATATGCATGGGCTTAAGGTTTAACGCTCTAAGAGCATGACATTCCACGGTATTCAGCGAATATCTTTTGCCGGCTTCTCTCCATTTAAGGGATGCGCGGTACACTCGCTTCGCCACCGAAGCGCGAACATTTCGATCGCGCAATATGTTTCGCGACGCTCGCGGCAAAATTTGACAATTCCCCCAACTTTCGAATTTGCCGCGCGGCATTTTCGGAATGTCCCGTTTTGCCGTCGTCTGTTTTTTTTTCACATCAAGCGCGGAAATCGACGATCATCGCGGGCAAACGAGTACGTGGAATGAGATAAAGATTAAGGTCGAGCATTTGCAAAAGGGAAATGAGTTATCGCAAGGTTTCGCACGCGATTAATCGCATTACCTCGAAAAATTTTTTTTTTTTTTTCTCGGCATTTTTACGATTCCGTCATATTGGGAATAATGCGCGCTCTTACGTAATCTTCGAACATTACGCTGCACCGGGATTCTCATTTTCGTTTTTCTCGTTATGGAAAAGGAAGAAAAAAAAACCGTTTTTTCGATCGAAACGAGCTGATAAAGCGCCAGTGGAAAATCGAGTCCTTTGACCTGACATTTATGGAGAAAACATTGCTCGAGAGAAAGTGCACACTATTCGAACAATGTAACCTTTAAGACGACGCAAATTAATGTAATCAAAAAATTATTTCCAATCGAGGATCGTGCGCTGCGCAAAGGCCGCGGCGGCGTGTGCGTTTGCGGATGACGCGTGATTTTTCGATGATCTCGGGGCTCCTGCAACGAAAACACGCAGATTTTTGGCCCGCGATTCGTCGAAAGTGGAATTACGGCGAAAATTGAGGTCGGAAAGCGAACTGGCGCGGAGTCAGGTTTCTCGCTTTAATTGCGAAAACAAATCTCGGGAGCCCTTTGATCCACGAGTCTCTTTCGTTAGAGCGAGTGACCGGTGGGAGGCAACGCACACTTGCCCCGTTAAAACCGGTCCCTGAACCGCCTTTTGCCAAAGAACTCGTTGCACCGTCCGAATCGTGAAAGAGCGATTCGGAGAAAATGCGTTCCGGAAATCGAGCCCCCGGCCCCGACTTTCCCCGAAAGATCGATGTATTTCTTTCGCGAAATGCGCGGGAAAAGCTCTCGGCGTCGAGTTTTTCGCGGAACGAGGTCTACTTTCCCAATATTCGCCGCTAGGCCAGATCTACTCTGGATTTCGGTCCGCGTTGGAACTATTCTCGTCCCGGAGTCCCGGGCATGTCTCGCGATGCTCCGCAAATACATCTATGAGACTCTCATAGCGACGTGCTTTATGTTTTGCCTCGGTCGCGTTCGAAAGATTCGAATTGTCAGCGCGCGAAAACGAACGAAAGCCGAGTCGGTGGCGCATTTTCGCGCGGGGAATGCGGGTAACTCGATTAACACATCGCGGTGTTGACATTGCTGTCGCGTAAGCCTCGCTAAATCGAGTTACGGGTGGGGATTATTCCGGGAATTTTTATGGGCGGGAAAATTCGAATGTGGAACATTTGAAAATCGTCGATGCGAATGACGAGGGGGAAAGGGGGGTGGAAGAACCGCGGGATTTTTATGATTTCTTAATTGCGCAATTGCGGCTTTTACCTGGGGGAACCGTATTTTCTCTCGTCGCGTAATCGGCGAAAATTCGATGCGGCAATTTTTACGTCCGTTATAAGCGTCTGGCGACGCTCCAGAACGACGCTTTAACGTGTATAAATACGATAGCATGCAATACGCGTCGGGTTTTCTTTTTCTCTCTTTCCGCTTTTACTTCCTTTTTTCGAGCACCTAAGCCTATGAAAACGCCGGAAATGGAGGTGCCGCGCGATCTGGAAACTGGGAAATTTCGGGACATCGAAGTTTTTTAAACCATGCACGATAAATGGATTAATTTAGAGGATTTATCACAGTTTTTGAGCTTTTATGGGTTTTTGTATTTTCTACGATTTTTCAAAGTTTGCTGGAGTTTTTTTGTATTTTTTTGTAGGGTTGTGAAATTTATAGTTTTTCGTAGTTAATAATGAAATTTTTTGTGGTAATTCGAATGAAATTTAAGTGATGACATTGAAAAAGAACAAAAAAGATTTTTGAAATATTTTGGCCTCGGAAACTTGGGAAAATTGACATTTGTGAACTCGGGAAGAAAGTTATGATTTTTTAGGGACAAATCACATTTTGAGCTGGAAAACCCGGAAAATTGATGAAATTTTTGGCAACTTTGAAAAAAAAACTGTCGGTGAATTGAAAAAATGAATAAAGTTTGGCTTGAGAATTTGGAAAACTCGGGAAAATTTACATCGCAATTGAAATGGCAACATTTTTTTTGAAGGAAGGTGTTAATGCCAGTCAATTTGTTATGGAAAACTTATTTATTGTTTATTTTTTATTACGCTTTTTCGTAGGAAATAATAAATAGGTTTTCCATAACTAATTGACTGGTATGGTCGTTAACAAAGATATCATTACTCGGCCAGTGAAGAATCAAACAAATATTAAATGGCAACTCTGAAAAAAAAGTTTCCGGTGAACTCCAGAAAATAAAAATGCATTCAGACCTGGAAAACCTGGAAAATTCATGTGGAAATTTAAATGGCAATTCTGAGAAAGAAAACTGTTGATGAATTCTGGGAAAAATCACATTTTGGCCTGGAAAACTTGGAAAACTCAAGAAAATTCACATGAAAATTCAAATAGCAACCATTAAAAGGAAGTTGCCGGTGAATTTTAGGAAAAAAATACATTTCGGCCCGGAAAAGTCGGGAAAATGCGCATCGAAATTTAAATAACAATTCTAAAAAAGGAAAACCCGGAAAATTCCAAACGGAAAATCAAGTGGCAACCTCAAAAAAAAAGTGCAAATGAATTCCCTAAAAACATTCTGATTATTCCCGAAAAAAATACTTTTTGGCCCGGATAACTCGGAAAACTCAGGAAAATTCACATCGAAATTCAAACAATTCTAAAAAACAACTTGGTAAAATCTAGAAAAAAAATTATAATTCTCCAAAAAAGATTCGTATGGTCCAGAAAAAACATATTTCGGCCTCGAAAACTTGGGAAAATTGACATTTGTGAACCCGGGAAGAAAGTTATGATTTTTTAGGAACAAATCACATTTCGAGCGGGAAAACCCGGAAAATTGATGAAATTTTTGGCAACTTTGAAAAAAAAACTGTCGGTGAATTGAAAAAATAACTAAAGTTTGGCTTGAGAATTTGGAAAACTCCAAAAAAAATTGCTATTCGGGCCGGAAAACCCGGAAAATTCCGAACGAAAAAGGAAGTGCAGATAAAGTCCCGAAAACCATTCCGATATTCCAGAAAAAAAAACTTTCCGGCCCGGAAAATCCGGAAAACTCATCGAAATTCGCGTTCAAATGCAACTGGCAACCCTGAAAAGAAAATTACAGGTGAAAAGCGCGACAATCCGCGTTTCGGTCGGCAGCGTACGATCCACGTTGCATATCATCACCTGACATAACCGGCTCGTGACTCGGGAAGGTTCCCGTTAGCCTCGAGTTACCCGGAGACGTCGGAACGAACGACTAGAGGATCTTGACTGGAAATACCAGTATTTACCTCGACTCGAGAAAACGGGGTCAGCACTGCGCTTGGATAGGCAACGCGATGACTTCGTACATCGCTTTATAGGATGCAAACGCCGATTTGGAAACGGCCTCGGTTTGGAATGTTTCAGGAAGAGCCGCAAAAGGAACCGTTTCGGAATTCGATCCCAGAAAAAAGAGGAAACGCTTAATTTTCATTCTCCGATTGAAAATTACGGCTAATTTTAGCGAATCGCGGCCAGAGACAATGCGAACGTGGCCAAGGGCGAGTCTCCGAACGAGTCGGAACTGGAGTGAGCGAGATGCATATAGAATCGCGTGACGTCATTCGATTCGGTCTTAAGGGGATCCGAAAACTCTTTTTTACCGGCCGAATTTGTTTTGATTGGCCGAAATAACAATTTGTTTCGATTTTTGTGAAAAATTTCGGGAAATTGGATATTTGAGAACGCGTTGAAAATCGTGGAGGACGTTGCAGAACGTAAAAAGTTTCTATTTTTATTTGGAGGATCATTGAGGCATTACGTGACGAGCGGGGAAGGCGGAGTCGGGAGATGAAGAAAAATCGTCACGTAACGCCTGGAACTGCAGGGACGACAAAAAGATGTTTGCAGCCGCACTCGTTTACATAAGCTGATAAAACCGCTCGGTTTTTAACTGCTAATTGTGCTGCGAATGAGCAGCTGTTCTTTGGAGTTAATGGAGAACAGAGGAGCTTTTATGAGTCAGAGATTCGACATTGTGTAGCGAAATGTTGATGTTTCGCTGGGAATTGATGCGCATGTGTAATGGCGAGTAAAAGTATTCGGTTTTTTTAGTTTATGAGATGTTTTTGATGTTTTTCAAAGTTTCCTGCGAGTTTTTATCATTTTTAATCATTCTTGAGGATCGATTTGTACAAATCGCTACGCAAATGAAAAAATTACTGCATCGTGGTTTTTTGCCGTTTTTATGAAGTTTTTTTCGCGGGTTTTTGTATAGTTTTTCATAGTTCTACAATTTTATAAATTTCTTATAAAATTTATCGTAGTTTTCTGTATCTTTTAATATTTTTTCATAATAAACAATTATTGCGAAAGCGTGTTGCCCCGCAATAAACCTTCTTTTCTACGATCGAGCAAAGTGTGCGAGACGCGTGTCTCGGGACGAGACGTCGGTTTATTTATGCGCCAAGCTCTTGCGCAAATATTGGAGGAAATAGTTTCGACTCTACTTTGTAGGGAACTCGAATCCCCCGAAATTGCACCGTTCGAATCTCAGCCTCTTTATAAATTCGCGATGCGAGAGCATGGAAATGAGAGCGTATCTACGGAGGCTCCGATTTTTCGCCCCCTTATCGCGCGGCGAACAGCGGCAAGCCTAGAATTATCGGGGAAGAGGGGGAATTATCTGCACCGTAAGGAAAGAATGAGGAGGAATCGGAATGTTGGCATGGAGTTCGAGCCGTTCGGAGGCGAACGGACATCAACCTCATTTGGGCGATGATGGAAGGAGACCAGCTGCTCGAATACGCGGCATTTCGTGACCCAGTACGAAATCTGGAAGAAAATTTGCGAATTTTTGCGCAGTTTTTATGATTTTGGCACTGGGAAAATTACAGCACTTTTTTCGGGGCTTTAAGGTGGATCGATACTTTAATGCAAGGGCGAATTGAAAAAAATATTTATAATGCAACATAATTAATTACATTTAATATGTGAGTATAATGTATTCAACAATATCTTCTTCTTCATGAAAAAAAATACGCGAGTGAAAAAATTGTACAAAAATGCTCGTGACGAACAATTGAAAATTTTAACAGTTTTTTTAAAGAAAAATGTTTATTTCTTAGTTAATTTGCGGGTTTGGTTATTTATATTGTTCACGGGACTATTTGTAAGAACTTGACCGTGGCGTTTTGGAAAATATTCATTTGCCGAAAAGATACATGCATTTGTTCAGTAAGAAGGTCAACAATTCTTTAAACAAATGCATGTATCTTTTTGGCAAATGAATATTTTTTAAAACGCCACGGTCAAGTTGTTGCAAATAGTCCCGTGAACAATATAAATAATCGAACATGCAAATTGGCTAAGAAATAAACATTTTTCTTTTAAAAAACTGTTAAAATTTTCAATTGTTCGTTAC
>JABFQM010003639.1:0-11274 GCA_022816865.1 Zelostemma sp. ZL-2020
CTTTTCATTATAAATGTACCATTTTGGAAACTTGTAAATAAAATTTATTTTTTAGATTTTTTAAATAAATGAACATTTAAAATTTAAAGATTATAATTACACAAATGCAATTTGGAATACTTTGTTAACAATTGTTAATTTTTTCAGAATTATTTAATGAACTGTTCAGAAATTATAAACAATCAAATGGGCGCGTGCAACGAAAAAAGTCGATTTCAGGTGGAAAGACGTACTTCCCATTAAGCGTTAAAGGGTTAAAACCCTCACGCTCATTCTACAAAATCAGTGAAATCGCGTTATGTAGTATAAAGCGATATGTTTATATCGTAATATGTAATATTTTGTATAGTTTGAATTTTAAAGCCTTCTGGGGCCATAATCAAGAACGTCCGCAGATGTCAAACGATGATAAGAATATGTGCCATATTTGCAACTGCACAGATCCGTTACAAAGAGACACAATTTTATGATTGATAAGTAATTTTTTATGATTTTGTAAAATATTTTAATATGTATTTGAAATTCTCTATCATTTTCGAATGATTCTTTCTTCTCAATCGTGGATTGAGAAGAAAGTACGATTTGATGTGTTGTAAATTTTATTTGTCATGGAAAATATTAATCTTTCCTTTTTAAAAACTGTACTTTTTCCTGTCAAGTGTCATTTATACTAATATAGATACAAATATTATAAGTGTGCAGTATGTTTTCTTTTGAGGGGAGCCTTATCACATTAATTTACGCTAAAAATCCAAACAACTATTCTCCATTTGCGTAATAGCTTGAAGGTTGACTTCCATACACACATACATTGTATCCGATCGCTACATTAGTTTTTTAACTGCTTCTATCGCTATAAAAAGGATTCATCTTCTTCAGCGGCATTCAGTATCTCCAGAAGTGTTTCTCTATAAACTTCATACTTACACAGTCCTCAAAATGAAATTCTTAGTCGTTGTTTTCGCTTTCTGCATCGCTGCAGCTCTCGTAAGTTGACTTGTCTTTTACAAAGTTATAATTAAAACATTAAACCCTTATTTTTCGGTTTTCAAATAAAGATTTCGCATGATTTCGCCACGAAGTATTTTCAGGCTCGTGATAATTGTCTCTAGTGCCTGCTTTTTAAGTTTTTTGAACGTTTGTTAATTCTAGAGCCACCACCTTACAGAGGAACAAGAAGCTAAATTGAAGGAGTATAAAGAGGCGTGTATGCTTGAAACTGGTGTTGATGCGAGTAAGTATTTTATCCCAAAATATACATTCCTACATTTTGAAAACGAAATATTGTTCGATTCTCATTTTCTGCGGATTATTTTCTTGCTCGTTGTTTACAATATTGTGGGAATCAATTCTTACTCGTATTAAACTGATTTCAGCTGTGCTTAAAAATGCCGAAGAAGGCAACGTTGACCGCAATGACGAAAAACTTGCCTGTACCGCTGCTTGCATGTTGAAAAAGCTCGGGATGGTGAGTTCCCCAATTGTTCCTTTAATTTTCTCAAATTTTTCAATCGGTAAAAATGTGTATTTGCAAAGCTTGACGAATTTTTCTGTGAATGAAGGATTCAAAACAATCGATTTCGGTATTTAACAGATGACTGATAAAGGCGAAATCGATGAAGATGTCATCAGATCTAAAACACCAAGCACCATGACCAAAGAACAAGTGGAAGAAATCATAACAAAGTGCAAGGACATGAGTAAGTTTTTATCAAATTATGCGAATTATCGCCGCTTCATAATGCTACAATAAACCTTAATTTTTAATGAGCAAATAAGATCTACGTAATGACTATGGTTCATTGAGATTATAGTTTCTGTAAATGAAATTTCGTCTACTGGATCTAAAATCATACTTTCCCATTTTTTCCGATTTTTTCAGGAGATTAAACATGTTAATTAAATTTTGTGTTTACTTTTTTTTAGAGGGTGCAAACGACTGCGACACTGCACGTAAGACTGTGCACTGCTATATGACGGAGAATTCCTGGAATATTATCCATGCTTGACTCTGTTTTTTATTTCTCGAGTAACGAAGGAAATATTCCGTTCTACTTTATTCTGTGATCAACTGATTTTCTGCTGCAATCAAAGCGTTCTTTGTGATGTAAAATGTGAACGTTTTTAAGAATTTATTTAAATTATACACTTCTGGATTTCATCGTTGCCAAATTTTGTTTGTACAGATATTTTTGTAATAGGTAATGCTTTAATAAACGCAATTGTTACAAAATGGAGCTTATCTTTTCAGTTATAATTATGATTGTTGTATCCGTTTTTTACAGTATTATAATTATTCAGTCTCGCTGTTTTACGATAGCAATTTTCGATTACTTAGGGTTTGAATCAAGAATTGAACTCGAGTTTTTATTCCCAAATTTTAAGCTAAAGGAAAGACCAACAAATTTCTACCTCATCTTTTTATTTTATTTTTTATGAAGAATTCAGTTTTAAAATTTTATAAAGTGAATCAGTGAAAATGAAACCACTGCGAATGTACAAATTCACCGCCATCTATTATTAATCAAATCAAAATTAGGAAAAATGAACTGATTCTTTTTATACTTTAGCTTCTGTCGGTTTCCAGAAATATTTTCCATTTGCCAATTTTTATTTTCAAGGACGGTGTTATCAATTGAAGAATAAGTTTATAAATATGACAAGTGATAAGTTTCTTATGTGATATAATATAGAAATTGGTAGAAAATATACTTGACTTTGGAGGGTTTGAATGGCGAGTTCAATATTTACATGGTAAGTTTAGTAATACCCAAGTTTTTGTATAAAAAAGACACTTTATTTATTCTCGCGGTGTCTAAATCAACTACTGTATTAAAATAAAAGTTGTTTAATTATATTATGTAATTGAAAGGACATTTTATCTACAGTTTCTTTTTTTAATGATAATAGTTTATAATTTCAGGAATATACCAAAAATTAAGAACAAAATCCAAATTTGCATTATTCTAACTTAATTGTAAATATTCAATATTGAATCAACAATGATGTTCGATGAGAAAGCTGTAATCACATTTCACTTCATGTTCTGTACTTGACTGAGAATTTAATTGTAACATTAAAATAGTTAATTAAATTTAACATCATAATTGGTGTATCTTTCCAGATGAAAATAATTAAATTTAATGTTACATTAAATATCAAAAACTTGGATAAAGCATGAAACAAAGTTACATATTTCACAAAAATATCTACATCATTTCGAAAGATGCATTTTACAATAAAACAAACGTATTAAATTTATGTACAAAAACTAAGCGAAAAGTGTACAGAATGAGTGAAAACTACAGCTTACTCATCAAGTTTAGCGATGCTTTTTTGAGTACAAAACGTATCTATCAGTCAATTATTATTTTTGTAATAATTATTGCATCTTTTGTTGCACAAATGAAAGTTTACCACATACTCGACCATGGTTTCTG
Source organism: Zelostemma sp. ZL-2020 (assembly GCA_022816865.1). NCBI lineage: Eukaryota > Metazoa > Arthropoda > Insecta > Hymenoptera > Platygastridae > Zelostemma > Zelostemma sp. ZL-2020. Next base: position 3,441 of record JABFQM010003639.1, read on the forward strand.
CAATAAAAGAAGGCTTTCATTACTCTGTGTCATTTCATGACAAAGAAGAAACAATGAAACTTCAATTACAAAACGATACCATTTTTCTCATCGATGCAAAAGTGACTTCAAGTACTTAAGTAATAAGATTAATCATTGCACGGCAAATTGGGCACGTGTTTCTTCCTTCCTAAAAGTTGAAGGGAACAATATTAACCATTGTAAACAAAGGAAAAAAAGTCACCAAAAATACATACACCAGTTCGCTGCCACGTCTGAAGACATTTAGAGTGAAAATAGTGTGCGCATTTAGTTTTATAAAATTCTTCCTTCTTGTTTACATCGTAGCAAATTGAACACTGTTGGCCCATATCATTTGTTGACCCAGAAACCGAGGTCCTGTGACGAGTTCCATTTCTTTCAGAACTAAAAAAAATTGCATGTCAATAAAATTGCAGATAACAATTTTCCTTCGCCCAAACAAAATTTGCCGGATTAGAAAATTGAGAAACATTCGTAAAAATAAACAACATAAACAACACAAATGTTTATCAACTGAAATTAGATCAAATCGAGCGATAAAAATGGCAGAAAAACAATCCGAGGCCGCGCGATGTTTTGATTCGAGATTTGCGAGAATAAATACGTGATTGGTAGATAAAAGAAAAACGTACTTGTTAGGCCACGTTGATCTGGGATTATTCGTTCTCGAAATCTGAGACGGTTCGTAATGTTCGTTTCGGTCGTCGTTGAACAAAAGGTACAGCGCAACTCCCAGGCCAATCGCAGCTATGACCGTTGTCATAAATGGCATCAAAGCGAAACCGGGATTTGTCATTTTTCTCGTTCCCTAATTTCGACGATTGAAGGAAGTCAAAAAAGAGCTTGGACTTGTCGCGAATCGGGTATAGGGCACCGTACAGAAACACCACCGTCCAGAAACGAAAGATGGTGGCATGCTTATGCTTCACGTCGCAGTTCACAAGTGTTAACTTTTCATGGAAACGGCGGATTCAGAGTGTAAATATCCGAGTTCTTCGATGCAACGGTGGCTGCGAACACTAGGGGGTCGCTTTAATTTACAGTTTCAACGTCGTCGAACTCCGAGGTTTATATCCACATTTTCGAGACGCACTGCGGGACCGTTTTAGACAGTTTTAGAAGTTGGATTCTTCTGATTATTTTACAGTTTGGTAGAGGTGGTTGTGTATTGGACCGTGCGCGTTCACTTGTCGTTCAATCCACCAATTGAGCTCGCTGATTTCCGCTCGGGGCAGTCCAAGCAGACGACACAAACGTTAAACGCAAAGCGTGGGACATTTTTGAATTTAAGTTTTAATAGACTTTTGGTACTGTAGAAAATCGATACGTTTAGTTTATAAATAAATTGCAATTTTGGAACGATTTCAAAAAATAATTGTTGCGAAAGTAAACAGATGACGTTTGCTGTTTTTTTATAGGGTCGATATATCGCTGAAATAATTTTCAGATCGAAACATTTTTTTAAATTAATTTATTGTAGAAAATTGTATAAAATGTTATAAAAATTCGGAATTATTCGTAACAGATTTTCATCTCCAGTATTAAAAAAGAGACTCATGAAAATGATTGTTACAAAGTAGCACCGAGAGCGAAAACAAGCTTTTGCGCACCCGTTTTTTCTCAAGGTTCACATGCTATTTTCTTCAACAGCTTGAAAAAAAGGAAACGCTCGTTTTCGAAGAAAAAAATTTTTTGTACACCATGATCTGCAGAGTAATGACTTTTTTCTTAATTAATCTTGAGTTGGAAACTTCTAAATTTGCTATACCCTTATAATTGATCCTTAAAACAATATAGTAACATTTTTTTTGCATTATTCACCAATATCTCGACATTCAGAAAAAATATTAGATTATGTGAAAATAAAAAGTCATGACTCTTTGGAGACAGAAAATGCGCAACTAAGACTACCTTACAATAACATTCCCATTTCTCACTGGTATCGAAAAGTCTTCAATTTTTGTTCAAAATGCGCTGACAAAATAGGAGCGTTGTAAATGGAAATAAATACATTTTTCATAGCAAGGAAAGGAAAGCCCAGAAAGGAGAAATTAAATCCGTTGGTTTCCTTCAAAATAGTCCAGGATTGATGTAGCAATGTTTACTGAATCCTATGTTTTCAGTCTTCATAGTTTGGCAGTTACTGGAGAAATCTCTGAGTGTACTCAAGCGATCGTCAACCTGCAATTTACAATTCATTCAGAATTTTCCGTATTTGTAACGCTACATTTTACAGGAACAAATTGATACTTACGAGGGCAAATAAATCTTGGAGATGTGTGTTATGTGCGTGATTCATGAAAACTTCGACTAAGATTTGTATGAACCAGCTTCCATTTTTAATGTCGCGGTAAGATACATGTCCTGGAATCGTGGAGTACGCAGTAAAAATATCCTGGTAATTTCGAATGGTTTCCGGTGTAGTGATTCTGAGAGAATCAATTAAAGTGGTTGGTTTTTTATCAGTTTTTTCTTGTTGTAACGGAGCCACATCCGCCTCAGTTCTTGAAACCGAGAGTTGTTTTCTGTCACCCCTAAAATTAAGTAACATAAAAAATAATTGAAAATGTCCTTTTCGATTATACAAGTTGTTGAAAATATATGTATACCTGCATGCTTGGAGGATGAATATTTTTGGTTTTCCTGCAAGGTTTGGACATTTTGTTGCCTCGAAATACTGGATAACATCGTTCAACGTAAGTTGTTGCTCGCCTGCTCTTGAATAATCTACACCCAGAATTTCTGCCGAGCTGGAGTTTTCCGTCTTTATGGTTACATTCTCCTTCTGTTCATTTTCACGCCCGTGACTACTCACGATTACGAAAGAGGAGTCCACGTTTCTCAACTCTGGCATCTGCGAAAATTCCTCGATTTTTTCCCTCATTTCCTAAAATGTTTGTTCAAGTTGAATGTTTAAGTATAAAGTTACATTGCTTATATTAAAAATTCTTGAATCATCTTTTAAGCACTTACACTCCCGGTAAGATTACGATGAGACATCACTTGAAATCCCATTTGTTTGAAGAGATCCTTAATGTTTTTTTCATCCTGCTCAGCACCTTTGCGGGTCTGTCCAGGATAATCCATATTGTTTATAATTAAAACTAGACCTCTCGGTTTACTTCTCATGCAATATCTTAAGATGTGAGGATGTTGATGAGGACCATCCAAAAATGTCTTTGCCTTTCGTACCTTCACGATCAGAGGATCATTTGTATTATAGATCTTTGAATGGTAATCGTCACTTGAAAAATTAATATAAATGTTAGTTTGTAATTCGAATGAAATAAGTAAATTATATTTATTTACCGGTACTCCGTGGGGTCGTCTTTGGAGCCTTCAAAAATGGAATTGTTGCCATTACCATGGCAATTCATGTTGTTCTCATTCAATCGTACAGAATTCGGATGTTGTAACATGTTTCCTAATTCTCCATGTTGCGACTGGTTTAAACTAAGTATAAAACCTGCATATGCTTGAGGCCCTCTTGTTTTAATAGTGTGATACACGTCTGTAATTGTTCTGACATCATTCAAGTTTTCCTGAAAATTAATTATTTATTTTTTTACCATTCGCATTTGCACGATATATCACGGAATTATAATTTGAGATTTCAAGATTGTGGACTTGCAGTCACATAAAAAAGAAGTGCTTACTTTCCACTTGGGAATATTGACATCGTCTCTATTAAATACTCTGTTATCCAATAATTTTGGCAGAAGAGTTGACAGATTAATTTTTGACACCATTTGATCACAAAGTAAACTCAGCGTTTCCCGATCCCTCTGGTTCATGGCGACGAATGATCTAAAAAAATGTAACAATAAGTATATTTTTTACATAATTTTTCTTTACTCCTTTATAATTCATTCGAACTAAAATGAATGACTCGATTAAAAAATTTGAAACCATTTCGTTTTCATAATGTTCAGATATTCTTTGTATTTTTCATCTCCCGACATGACAATTTGTCGTCACATTCCTCATGAAAACTTAGTTGAGAAATTAACCCCCCCCCCCCCCCAAAAGGGAGATGTTTTGTACCTTTATGTACCTTTTGTACACAAAAACTACACGGATTTACACAAAAACAAAAAAAAGCGCTTCAAGCACTCGACAGCCCGCTAGTATGATTGCAACTGCAGACTTTTTTTTCGGAAATCTGTTCATCACTGTCGTATTCATTAGGGCAGGGCTACAGTTGCGCCTGAGGACAGAACGATGAAAAGAGAAGGACACTAATGCGATTTTATATCGCAGTTTTTTTCTAGAATGAAATTTTCCACTCGCTTTTTTTCTGCGGCCACTCTTTGACTCGCTCCTCTTTGCCACCGGCCACTCTTTCACTCGCTCCCCAAACAACAAGACGTCTAAATCGCGTTATCACGAAAATGAGCGTACGTCTTGAAGACGTTGCGATACTGCGCAGTCACGTCTTCAAGTCATCTTGAAGACGTTCAAATGGCTGCTATTTAGGAGCTACAAGATGTTAACAAAAACTGTCTCCAAGACGTTACGGTAACTTGACGCGGCGTAAAACCCGAGCGTTTTTGAACAATAATTGCTAGCGTCTATAGTTGGGACTCGATTAATTTCAAATTTTCAGAAAAACTTCCTCAAATGATATGGAAAAACTTTGTCGCTTCAAGTTTCTCCAACTCGAAAGTTCCCTCGTCACTTTTTCTCCGCGAACGTCGAAAAACACGGGTTTTGATTTTCATTAAATTATTATTAAAAATAAATTGAAAAATGACGAAAATTCAACATTTGTGGGCTTTGCTACGATGTTTGGCGTCAATCCACGCAGGAAATTTGGCATTTCGTAAACTTTTAACGGAGTATTCGCGATTTATGTTTTATAAAACATGGATTTTCACTAGCAGAAAAATTCAGCTTTTTATTTTTTTACTGTTCAAAAAATTGGTCTGACAGAAAAAATGTCTGTCTAAATGTGCCAAATATGATAATATTTTTTTTGGGCCCATTTCAGTCATTTTTTTTTCATCGTAACATTTTTACATGGACAATAATTATTCTCAACGATCTTTCACAGCAATCGGAATTTTCGCGATAATTATAACAGAAATATGCACTTTTGAGCAACTAATAATCTTTTTTATTGCTTCTATTCTATTTTTATTCACATAAACGTAATTAATTCGTCCGTTTTTTGCGTTTTTTTGACAGTGGAAAACGTGTGGAAAACGAGTGGAAATCGTATCGAAAACATGTAGAAAAGACATGCGTATCACCGACATACCACCTTTATAACACAGTTTTTCTACATCGATAACACATGAGGACACCGCTGGAAGAACAACCTAACCCGGGTTAGGTTTTGACAAGAAATTTTCAAATGAAAGTTTGAAACTATTGCGTAGAACAAAATAATTGATATAATTGAGTGGAGTAGCTTTTTATTTACGGATAAAACACCATAAATGGAAGTTTGAATAATAATTTTGAAAAGTATTGAGAATTTTCTCTTTTATTATAAATATTGTTCGAACAGGGTTAGGTCGTTCTTCCATATTCGGTTGCGTTCTTGTTAATTTTGACAGGAATAATGCATGAAAAATCAAGTTTTCATGTAATTATGTATATTTCAAGTTTCATTCATTATAACATGTGTTACATACAATTCAGCATAAAATATTTGTATAATTCAAACAATTTACTAATTTTGTTCTGATTTTTTTCTAACCGGAATTTTTTCTAAATTTTTTGCGGTCGCAAGACTATTTGTCTGGATTTGCTATTCTTTTGAATCCGCAATTACGAATTTTAGTCTCTGCTTCCGACAAACACGATAATTCGGAATCGGAATGCATCTTTGAATCGGTTCGAAGTGTTATTTTGTAGATATCGATGTTCAATGTACGGAAGACGGTGAAAAACTGGAAACTCAGTGGAAAAATAAAGGAGTGGGAAAATCTTTTCGATGAGAAAAGGAATTTCAATTCCTGAAAAGTGTAAAGAATGGGTCGTTCAAAATGACTTACTTTCATCAAATCATACGAGCAATTATCGTTAATCTCTCTGGATTTTGTTTCGTGGAGTGTAATGTACTTCTATTTGTTCCGTATTGAACAAAGTTTTCTGACAAGCCATTATTATACCCTACATAATCAAAGAATCAGCCAAACACTTTTGATAAAGCACTTTGAAATCGCAGAACATAATATCGCACGAATATCTTTATCGAAGATATTCGTGCGATAAATAAATACGAAAGATATATATTATATCGTAAACATGGATTCCTGATATTCTGTCTTTCAACGTTGTTACCAACAAAGTTGCTGCTACAATAGCGAAAATATTAGTCACTAATGATTGCTTGTTCTTTCTAGATTATCAGTAATGCCGATTCCAAAAACACTGCTACAGTCAACCAAAGCGGCAAAGGAATCGTAAGTATATAATTTTTCTACCTAGTTCACGCCAACTATGATGAAATCATAGTTAATCGAGTTTACTTTCTTCTACGATTCAAGCATTGACACTTACTAAAATTAGCATCACATTCAGCTAAATGAAGAAGCTCATACATTTTGTTTATTTCAGCAACACGCCAACACGAAGCAATTGGCTAACGGTAATGTAAGTATAAGGTTTGTTCTACTTAATCATAAGCATTTGGATATCGAACTCAATGTAGCTTTTGATATTCATGCAATGAAATCTTCAAAACACATGAATTATTTTTCAGGCCAAAACTAATGCTGGACACTTGTTGGGAGCCAAGCTCAGAAGAGCGGCAGGACCCGTGAGTAACATTCAATTCGATACTTGTCATTCACTGAAACAAAGTTGTTCGACGTTAAATTATTCTGGTATTCAATTCTAGATTCTCAGCAATGCTGGATCAAGCAATGCGGCCAAAGTGAACCAACATGGCAGCGGCAAGGTAAGTTGACGCTCATTATAAAACAATTACACGAAACAATTATGTGACGAAATTTTCATTGTTCAACCATTCAAGTATGAGTACCATCAAAGTAATTTGCGGCCATCGTTTTCTACATCTTGTCATCTTGTTTCGTTGTAACATTCTCGCATGATAAAATTGAAAGAAACTGATATTATGTTAATTGATTACAGCAAATTGCTAATACCGTGCAAAATGCAAATGCCAACGCTAATACAAACGCATAAGTGATCCAACATTCACATTTACTCGTAAGTGACCTCCAGCATTTTTACACGATTTAATAAATGTTACAAAACAGCTTTTTCCACTCCATTTCTTGGTTTTATGCCAGGATATTAAATAAGAAGTTTGGAACTTCATTTTTTGTGATTGTTAATGGTTTTTGTGGATTGCAGGATACATCAAGTATCGGGTTCATCAATGCACAGGAAATGTCTGGTTGATATTGGAGCCCTAAAACAAAGCAGCTACTTCAACGTGAATATTTTCGACAATGACATGAATGACCCAGCGATGAGGCATCGAATTCTGGCAAACGTTTCGTCCAAAAAGTTACCGCGTGACTGCTGGTTTCTCCACTTGTGACCAGTACAAAGTTTTGACGAGGGCTACTGTTTCATACTTGAATTTTATGTGCATCATGACATGGATGTTATTTTGAATCATTTTTGTGATCAAAGTTTACTTTGAAAGTTTTATAAATAAATAGTGAATTCTTAATCACGGTATATTTACTCAACACTCCCGATCACTCACTATAAATATTGATTTAACAATTTCTAGGTGTTTACACTCGTACCTACTCGATAGTACATTCCACTGAATCGATAAATTTAATTTAATAACTGTAATACCAAATTTCCGCACTAGACATTCAAT
>JABFQM010003640.1:0-11268 GCA_022816865.1 Zelostemma sp. ZL-2020
GACATACCTGCGCGCGCACGTGACTAAAACTAGTATTTTTCGTAGTAAATCTTGAATGACGCTTTACAACTTTTTCTCTGTTTATTTTTAGTTTTTAATCAGCTAAAAACTTACAGTGCGGATCTCGACATTTTACAACTGTGAATAGTAATTTCTTCGAATCTATGAATAAGAAAAATCTGGAATTCGACATTCGAGAGTTTGGTTTAGTCTGGCACTCTTTTACTGCGAAAGATACAGTAACTTTTTTTATGGTTTTCCTCTCTTTGTCAAAGTTTGCAATTCTTCAACTTTCCATAACTGCGAATAAAGCTCGTGGAATAATAATTATCGCGAAATATTGATTTGAAAATCAGTCCGTATTACGGACACGTGCTCTTGATTATCCGAAACTCAGGGAGAACGTGTCGAAGGTGCGTTTGGAAACAGTATCTATCACGTTTGTGTGATCATGCCCGAATCGAATTACGCGCTCGGTGTGTATAGAAATTCGATACGGATCTGACTTGTCCCAAAATGCATCTGATTTCGTAACCAATGTAAACGAGATTAAACGCGCGATAAGAAAGGAGTTTCTCAATCGCATTCTACGGCGTTGATTCCGTGCGGGATTTAATTGCCTTTTATATGCTTCGAGGCACTGCGGGAATCAACATTTCTCCGGGTAATGAAACCAGACAAAACTCATTTCTGCGTGTTTCGAGTTCCGGAGCTAATTGTCAAACGGCTTCATTCGCAAGCGTTGGACGAATCATGTTGCTCATTTTTATAAATTATTTCGCGAGGGGAATAATAACACGAGGTTTATAGTGAATTCACGTTTCAACGATTACTTCCATATCCCGAATCGATTCAATTATATATTTTCTCGCCTGGAATTGATTGTTTTTCTAGTTGATTAATCCAATGAAGAAATTAGTTTTCACACATCGTGAAATTCGTAATTCCTAATTTGCGGTTTCGACGATTTTTATATGCTTCAATTTTCTTCCTCTTGTTTGCTTTGATTGACGAACGTCAGGCATGTTCTCGGACATGAATAATAATTTACCATAATCAAATTAGTCGCGAGTGAAATAATGTGATATTAGTCTCGAAAGAGTTTTAATCCGTAGATATACTTAGGGAATGAATTTGATGAACTACCAATTGTAATTTTATTTTCTTGATGAAAGAATAATTCCCAAAGGAAAGTTTTACCGGGATTCATTTTTCATCGGAGTAAAATACTAAAATGATGGAATACGTATAATGTTGACTCGGTAAAGCGGAGATAAAAAGCGCCTCGGCCTCACTGACTCGCCGCCGATCTTTGATTTTTACGGAGCAACGATAAGGAATTTTCCGTCGCGACGCGCATCTCGTGTCTTTCTCTGAGTTTTACTTTAATTGCCTCGCGTTACGAAGCTCATCTTTCTCATTGGCGCCATCGCTGTTAAGAAAATTTCCTTGATCGATCCAATTTGTCGTTTCGAGGATTTCTCTTTTGATCGACTCCATCTCTTTTCTTTTCTCTTTATTTGAATGAGCTTGAAAAATCGGTCAATAACGTCCTTAGTTTCCGATTCGATATCGGGCCTGATAAGATGCTCAGATAAAGACGTTGCATTCTTTGCGCTTCGAGAGCTTGCGTAACTCACGTGGCATCACGTTTCACGCGATTTTTTCCCGGCGATACGGAACGCGGAAACTTTTCCGAAACGAACAAGTCCCGAGGGAGAAGTTGATTTGTTAAGTGGATTTGAACAAAGTCTTTCTTAGATTAGAGATAGAGTAGACCAGCTGTGATATTTTTAACTCAAATTTGTTTTCGTTTCTAGATTTATGGCGTTTATTTATAAACTCTAGTAAAAGGTTGATTAATTTGTACATCTATTCGTGAGTTTTTTGACACATGAATATTTATCGAATCTCGTGTATTTATATCTTGTCAAAGTTCGATAAGAACAACAAATTTTTGGACTAGTCGGGTGGTTTTTAATTCGTCCTATCTGCTTCTACCAGAGACTACAAAATTGCACAATTTGGCTTTCTCTTTCTCGAAAAAGAGAAGAGTATTTTCATCACTTCCAATGACAGTTTCTCGTTTTCCAGTGCTCTCGTCCCGTGTCATTAAACAGATAGTTGCATAGCTCTGGGTAATAACATGGTAGCTCGAAGTGCCAGTCGCCGCGGATCGATCATGTCGTCGCTCATAAATATCGGTTCGCGATAGATAGAGCAGTCCGCGCGCATACCCCGACAGGTTCTCTCTTCCACGTTACACCTCAAGGACGTCGAGAGGACCTCGACCGCTTTTTCAAGGTCTAAAGTCAGCGTCCTCTGTCCTGTCTCCGCTCTTCATCCCTTCCCTTGAACCGTTGACTTTTTCTTTCTCGATCGCTCCAGGCGACCCACTCTAGCCGATCATCGCGAGAAAGAATTTCGAAAAACCAGCGGCTACTCGAATTTCGGATCAAAAAATTGCACGGCTTTGATATCAAAGACGAGCCGGGATTGACGGCTTTCTTTGATACGCTGCCAACCCTATAACACGTTACGTAAATGGAGAACACTTTCGTCGGCGCGACTTTCGCAAATCCTGATCTGCGAGTGGGTAGTTCGCTGATTTTACGGCACTGTAAACTCTGACGTCCCGTTCTATTACGAGCGCTGATATGATATCGAGAATTTCGGAATTGGGTCGGATTAGACATTTATCCCTAAACTGCAGCGCTGAAATTAGTCAGCTTGCAATTAATGTTTTGATGGTTGGCTTTTCCCCCAAATTCAAAGGCTCCACGAGAGTTCTTGTCCCTTCCTTCTTCTTCTTCTTCTTCTTCTTCTTCTTCTTCTTCTTCTTCTTCTTAGTTTGTTCAAGATCCTTTTTTGCATCAACTTTTGAACGTCGTTGTAAACATCTTTAATTAAAATACTGGTTCTTGGAGTGATCTCTGCTAAAAGAGCGTGTTTGTTCCAGGTTTCGCGCGGGATAATTAAGGCAAGGCAGTTTTCGAGTGCGAGAAGACGAGGAAGAAAAGCCGCGGGAATTTTCACCTCGGTCGTGTTTGCGGGAGACGAAGGAACGTCAATAAATAAGCGAGGGAAAGTGGTGCCGGAGGAGACGCCCAGTTCTATCGCTTTTCCGGATTAAGGTGAGTCTGCAATTTTTTTGCATTTTCGCCCACGTCGCAGGGTGAAAAAAACTCCACATTACCGCAATTACATCGCGACCAATTTTCCGTCCTTGTTTCTCCCATCTTTTCTTCGCTGTTTTTCTTGTTTTCGCGCAATCGTCGTCGGCTTTGTAAACGTTTCGTTTCGTACGCAGCTTTATCCGCCAGCCACAGACTGCTCTACTTTTCTGAAAGTTCTATTGTAAATGAAACGGCTGCGGAAGAAAGATATTGACGCGTACGTATCCGACGTAAAACAAAGCGTGCCTCATGTAAAAAATAACGCTGTTCGTGGCGTTTTACCGCAGCTTCGGCGATGAAATTTATCAGCGACTCCGGGAGGAAAGTAAAGCGCAATTAATAACTAGCGTATTTGGAGCGAAATATACGTCAAAAGCACGTGGACCACGTTCCTTACGGAACTTAAATTTTTAGTTGTCGGGGAAAAGAAACCGCGAAGGAAAATGCGAACGCGTTCCGAGAAAGCGTTCACCTGATAAGGTCTTGATCGCTGACACTGACGATAACCTTTATTAATTCAACCTATCACACGCAATTTGTACTTCACTAGAGCACGATCCACTTTTGTTTGTCTTATTTTTCCATTCGCGATTGTTCGAACAGGGTTGCCACACAATCTGGGAAAGCCAGGGAAGTTGGGAAGAAAATTTCGAAGAATAAAGTACTGTTTGTAATAGTGAAGTGATGCCAGTCTCAAGTGATGCACGCATTCCAATTTACAATTATGTAATGTAACGCAAATATCGCTGAAATAATACAGACTTTTCCAAGTTTTCATGATAAAATTTCTACAATACACCCTAAGTTTCTGCTACCGAAAAATGGGAAAATCTAGTGAGAAAGGGATAGAAATATTTCAAAAATTATTTCATGCTTCTCTCTGCCTTTGACCTACTTAGAATGATTTGGGTTCATTGATTTTCTCAGCTGATGCTTTTTTTGAGTGGATAGTTTTAAGTGCCGTAGTTATATTCCATCGACTCTATTATTTAAAATAAAAAATGCAAAAAATACGCTCGCACTACTTCAAGTGACGCTTTTAATTTCCGATGCAAAAGAAACGAGTATCTTTCAAGTGGAGGAATGTGGTTTGTCACGTGACATATCGGCGCGCGCACGTGACTAAAACTACTATTTTTCGAACTAAATCTTGAATGACGCTTTACGACTTTTTCTCTGTTTATTTTTAGTTTTTAATCAGCTAAAAACTTACAGTGCGGATCTCGACATTTTACAACTGTGAATAGTAATTTCTTCGAATCTATGAACAAGAAAAATCTGGAATTCGACACTCGAGAGTTTGGTTTAGTCTGGCACTCTTTTACTGCGAACGATACAGTAACTTTTTTTATGGTTTTCCTCTCCGTGTAAAAGTTTGATTCTTCAACTTTCTACAATTGCGAAAAAAGCTTATTATTATAGCCTTAAATTTCGGATGCAAATTTAATCGGCAACCCTGCAAAAGTTATAATCTTGTCTAATGTTCCATTGTACTTGAATGCAAAGGAAAACGTTTGATAAAATGCGAATCCCGACTCGTTGAAGAATAATAACGATAAAACCGGAGGAACGCCGGGTGCAGCCGTAAATAGACCAAGTCCGATGACCGACCCAATGCACTGGAGTCGTGTAACATTGAAAGCCGATCGTGTTGACACTGCCGGAGCGTCATAATTGCTCGGTTCTGCCGCGTACTTTCGCTGGAATTTCATCGTTGATCTTGAAAAAGCGTCGCGCGCGCGAGAATCGGACGAGTTCGAGGTCTAGTTCTTCAAGGATTAAGGTTACTCCGTGGCCTCGAGTGCACTTAGTCTTAGGCTTCGCGTGAAACTGACAAATATTAGCTCCATTCGTCTCCTTCTTTGTCCCATGTGTCTACTTTTATACCGAGCATCAGCTCAAAGTGGTAATAATGGATTTGAGGATCAGCAACCTGAAATCGTTGCCTCCCTCCTCCGGATTACGTTCCACGTTCAATTTTTTTTCTTTCTCTTCTTTCGAAAATCCGCTATTTATCCCAGCGAGCAATTTTCAAAGGACGGATCGAGTATGTAAATTCCAAAAATTACATCCACCAATTCCCAAATGCGTAATGACCGTACGAAACGGGCAATAAAAGTCATTACGAACGCGGCGCGCGATTCAAAGTCCGGCTCACTTTAACCCTCAATCAAATTCTACGATAATGTATTCCCGTCGCGTAGACTTGGCTCGGGTTTCGGTTTCGCCCTCGGAAATCACTTTTACGAATGCGACGTGGATTTTACACGGTACCCGTTCAACTATTGCGATTACACGTATATTTGCGTGTACACGTCTCCAGAGGAATTTCGTGAAACGCCTGAAACGAGATAACATTGTGCCAATCGAGTATCCCGTCGTATTCGCGGGAAAATTTTATATCCGAAATCTGTTTACCATAAACGAAACACGTCGCGAGTATCGTGTTCAACGTATCGATTCCGTGGCTAGGGAACATCGTCATTATTCGCAATACCGAGCGTTAAATGACGTAAGGCAACACGTTCTTCGAGGTATTGAGTTTATTCGAAGAAAAAGCGTTCTGGAAACTTGGCGGTGGTCCTTCGAGCCGGATGCGGCTTTTCATTATTCAGTTCCATGCACATTCTGTATACAATTACGCGTGATTACTCTTTGGAATCAGGATCGAAAATACGGGGACGCCGTGAATGAAATTAGTACGGTGGTGAACGGATTTCATATCCTTTGTGCGTGGCTACTGTCCGTCTCGTAAAATCAATATGAAACTCGCACGGAAGCGAAGCTGCCTGGAAATACAGCATTACCGCTTGACAATGATTGAGAAACACGCCAGCTTTATTATGGTACGCGCTAGTTACACACCGCTTATATCGCTAGCGACAATACGCGAATACAATAAATGATGGCTTTTATATTTGCTCTCGACGGGATGCATTGATTGCAACGACAGTCTTTTTTCCGCTGCCACTCGACTACAACGACGACGACACTTTGGATCGAACCAATCGAACGCTTCAGATTCGTTCCGTTCGCAGCTCTGCAGTGAAAATTTTACTATTATTATGCCTCGCTTCAACGAAATAGATTCCGGGGCGAATACTACGCGTGACCGGAGACTTTTCAACCTAATTTTCGAAATTGCTAGTACAGAATGGAAATTTTCGCCTGGAATTGGATTGTTCTATTATGGAATCCTTTAAGGAATTACTAGAATCTACGAATCATCCCAAAAAATCATTTAAAAGTACAAAAACTTGCAGAGAAATACAAAAAATTATTAATTGTTATGACGCGCTTCGTTGGACCAGTGGTTAAGGCGCTGGATCGAAGAGCGTTAGGTCATGAGTTCGAACCTTCACAGGATATTGTTTTTTTTCTCATCTACAGAATTCTTAAATTCACGATTGACTTGTACCACTTGGTTTTTTTATGGTTTTAAGGAAAAAAAGAAACAATTACCAAAAATAGAAAACAATTCAACATGGAAACAAAAGCGAATTTCAATCTTGAGTTGAAGGTGGAACATTGTCCCCGATTGTCATGCAAAGGGTTATGCTAGGATGCGATTAGCCTGGATCTCAAGGATTCATGTTTGATACCATTTATATACGAGGCTAATCTAAGTTTGCGCCGTAAACAATGCAGTACGGTACATCGGGATATTAATGAACCGAACACTGAATATTGCATGGAACATTATAAGTACCGGCCGAATTCTTTCCGGCAAACTTCATTAATTTGGTGTAAACTCCATCAAAATCAATTTATCGTCGAGTGGCTTTCGCAAACTTGCCGCGGCGGCTGCTGCAATTTAACGTCCCTCCACTAAGCGACCAGATTTACGGAAACGTTTTCCAAATTGCAACAAACTTTCGGGAAAATTGTAATTATAAACAACCTTGTTTTTAAACAACACGAAAGCGAATTACGCAGTGAAATGTTTGCAAATTTTATGCAGAAACTGCACTCTCACAAATGACTCGCTGGAATCAAGAAGCGGGCTGTCTTGAGGCTATAGACAGTTTAAATTGAAAAATATTTTATCTACTCCAAGAGTTTATATTGGACAAATTTTCCCTGGAGCAGGTTCTTTTTTCAATTTGCTTCAGGCAAGCGGATTCTGTTTACTTTGAACAGACATTTCGAAGAGCGAACGATTTTGATTGACTGGCAGTTATTTATCGTCGATGTTTATTTTTTACTCGTACTTAACATCAAACGAACGCAAGAAAATGCTAAATAAATTAAACCCTGACTTTACTAATAAAGCAAACCCGACAAATTGTCACCAAAAAATTACAACAAAAGTACTTTGATCAAAACCGTGTATTGAATCAAGATTGAACCAAACTTTATTAACTGAAGAATTTTTCTTGTTTCCAAAAATTCTTTCTTGACTCGAGAACTTTTTTCTTGCGCCGAGAGAATTCTTTCTTGACCGTATATCAAGAAGGATAATGTCTCGACATAAGAGGTTTCGTCTTGACTAAAATGGGTCGTGTTCAGAGTATGTCGAGTCTCGCGGGATATGCATATGAAAAAAGGGATTTTTCCCTGTCGAGTGAACGGAGAAAATCCCTTGTCTTTCCCATAAGCAGCTTCTTCGAGTCTTTCGAACAAATCTTTTGTCCCGCGTCTGCTGCATTTGCCTAATCGATAACTGACCCGAATATCGTCATTTCGCGTCGCGAATCATTTGTCATTCGCGCGTGACTACAAAATGTTCGCGGTCAACGTTCGCGGTCAACCGGTTCGTCAGCGAGCACGCCGTGGTTTCATTTCAAAGACCTGCTCGCGTGTTATGATTATGCATTCGTCATGCTCGACAATTAAAATTGAATTCCCGTAATTGAATACTCGACTGACATTTATTACCAAATCATTATTGTTTTTTTCGTCATTAAAAAATCTCGATAACTCTGATGGGCTTTTATTGAACCGGAAGTGGAAACAGAGTCGAGGGGTTCGGTTAATGGTTCGCTTACTTTTTGTGCTTTTTTCCAATCTTTTTCGCTGGAGGTTTGGCTTCGCATCGATTCCACTCGCAGCATTGTTATCTCCCGTAATCTAAACGGGAAAAATTGTTTCTTTTTCATTCGCATACTCGGACATGCTCCACAGATTTACAAAGCCTCGCGCGAATGCAAATTGCGGAATCGAAACAAGCTTTTTTTCGCGGAGTTACTTTTTGTCCTTCGGATCGGATTAACGAGTTAATGGTCTCGCGAAAAATGTTTCTTTCCGGGGATGCGAATATTAAAAAAGTGCTTGCGAGATACTTGGCTTTCCTCCGCTCTTCTCTCTTAATTTACCGGAGCAAAGTCAGCGAAATATCGCGCGAAAAGAGCTGATCCGTTCATAAATTCCCATTCATGCGCGCGCGAGTGAGCTGCGCTGACCTCGCGAGCGAACGCTTATCGAGCGTAATCTCACTCGGCGCGTTAGTTCGTGCAATGAATAAGCTACCCCCGGTACAGCAGCAGTAGCTAGAGAGTGGGACGAGCCGGGAGAATGACCTTTAACGTCGGGGAAAGGAAGGAAGGAAGAAAGAAAGTCTCTCGAATCTATAACGAAAATTGGAAAACAGTTCTCGAAATGTTGGATACATAACCATCGCTCCATTATTGTTCTTAGTTTTTGGGCCTTCTTCAGAGAATCTGAATATATAAATAATCGTAGAAATCGTAGAGTACAAATTTCGACGTATTGGCAGCGAATTATTTAAATACTTGAGTTTTTTACTCCATACCGAAAGTGCATTTAGCAATATAGGTTTCGTTATTTGAAAATCGGCTTATATCCCGGGACATCGAGGAGTTCTCGAGTAGCCTCCATCGAGAAAGGAAAAGCGCGCCTCGATTTTCGAGTTTCGCGATATCTTCCAAATGTAGCAGCTGAAAGATGCTCGTGGGATGCTGCGGAGCATTGACGCTGGGCCGTTTCCGATAATGAAGTGTGACAGCGCGGCCCGGGGCGAGAGAGATGGAGGAACACGAGGCCGTGAATGATAAGGAAGTGACAAATTGTCTAGCTAGACGAACCCTTTATCGCTGCCACCGCAAACCCGGCTCGTACATACACAAACGGAAGAATGCTTCCGCTAAAGCGGCAAGTTTTTAAAGAAACTCGAAAGATTTAATTGTATGACGGTAAATTTTTACGAGGGCGAAAGGATGATCGGAGAATCTCGTCCTGGGAACGATCGATGACAAACAAATCGTCGATTCAGGGCGAATGCATATTTGCTCGGCACTCGAGAAGCATCGCCTCTGAAAAATTGTTGCTTCTCGTTCCTCTTGAGTCTTCTCTTGGTAAACGTTTCATATTTCCAGCGATGCTTTGCTTGAATTTTCTTAATGATTAAGTTCAGAGTTTCGAATGACGGGCATTGAATTACTTTCATGTATATTAATGATCAATTTCAGGGCTTGAACGCAATATGTAGTTTATGCATCGAGCTCTATGAACTGCATAATGGCGGGTCCTAATATGGATTCTGTTCTCTGATGAAGCGCAGAATTAATAAGGCCGCATATTGTTTTGAATTTATAGCTGTTTATAAGAGCCATGATTTATATCAGTGCGGAGACTGCGTTTTTTCTTCTTAAACCGGCAAACTTGTGTATCGTAGTTACTTTTTTTCACCCCAGTACAACAATTTATGAAGCAGCTTTTTCTTTATAAATTTCGTGGAAAGAACTTGAGAGTGTGCCATCAAATTGCTTGATTTATTAATGTTGAGATTATAATTAGAATAGCCGCTGATGTGCTAATTAATTGCCGAAATTCCTCTTGATTGTGTGTACTGGTTAATGAACCTAACTGCATTAGTAGATCACATTACAACGTATTAACGGCGATGTTTGGTACTGGCAATCATTAGACGGGTACGAATCGATTGATGCTCCTTGCTGAATGGATGCGGCTCATCCTTTGAATCGAAAGTCAACCAAGCGAGATGAGTAGTCTTCCATATACCACAATCTCTTCAACTCACAATATCTCGCAATTAATTACTCGTCGGGGAGAGTGCTGTATTTTGGAACACTTTTCGTAATTTTGTGAAAATTACGATTCTATTCATCTCTAAAAAATAATTCGCAAAAAAAAAATCGTCTGTTTTTCGTAAAAAACAGACCATTTTTTCGGCTGCAATTTCAAACGAAATTTTTTGTGTTATGTCTTTCACGCCTTTACGCGCGAGGGGAGATTTTACGAGGTTCAAATAGCGAATTTTCCGTTCATCGATGCCATTGTGAGCGTAAGCTCGAGGGCTCGTTCTCTTTGAGCAATATTTTCGCTTGAACCTTTGTCGATTCTCTCCTACGAACGGCCATTCGGAGATTGTTCGCAATTTCTGCGTTATCGACGTCCGAGACTGACAAGAAGAATTTCCCAATCGATTCGATCGCATCCCGTCGAGAATTCCTTCGAGGAAAACGCCGGGGTCATAAAATCTGTCGCGAAATCACGGCCCTTTTCGTCCCGGAGGGTTTTTTCTCGCGCCGGAATAGTTGGGTGTGAAAAAAAAAGGACAAAGAAATTTTTTATGCGAAAATGACGTTTGCAATGTGCTAAAGTACGCGAAGAAATTAAATGTCAACTTCCGAGTGACCTTTACATTAACCATCACGCGGTACTCGCAGCTCATTTGAATCAACTCTCCCTCTTTCATCTCGTGAAATTCATTTCAAAGAATTCCGTCGTCACAAATTCTAATCTAAAATCATAATTGCTCCTTTCATCGGACCGCCGGTCTCTGCGGAAAATGGAGGATCATAATATCGGCTTCTCATCGTGTTGAAAGGCTCGAAAGCTCTTCATCCGCGATTTCATAAAAGACAGCTCGACTTTTTATCGTGCTGCTTTGTACATTATTTCGGTTTTCTCGCAGGATTTCATTCTGCTAACCAACTACACGCGTAATCCGTTGATTTATATGATTTTTAAGCATTGATGCTCTTAAGGTAGTACTAGCGTCAGATTTTTTTCTTAGGAAATCGTTCAAATTTTCACACATGCCAAATAACATATAAATAATTGTACTAAAAAAGTTTGAACGACTTTGTCTTATTAGTTTACGAGATAA